>JAPWTK010001249.1:0-68128 GCA_029963805.1 Aromia moschata
CCTATATTTAGTGGGAGTAAGTTACAAATATAAAGGGACATTTAATATTGCCCTTTTGTTCTGTTGTAGACATAAATTGCAATGTTTTGTGTGCGATTGTCGGTTGTGAAGGTAGAATCTTTCGATTAAACTTCATAACTCATTCCAGAAAGGGAAAATTAAATCCCTTACGTTTTTGTTGCAAATGATTATTTTTCTCTAAAAGTGGTCATAAAAAATAATCTATAAGGCGCGTGTTCAACGATCGCACTACCCGCGCTAGAAGAATAGTATAAAATAGTGGAGTTTTAGCTTCAACTTTTCATGTGTTTCGTAAAACAGCCCGAAAAGGTAAAAAAAGCAACATAAAGATTTGCAGTGTATTCGTAAAAGTAGTAAATAGACAAAATTGTCACGATTTTTTTAAAAAAATCGCTCGACACATCAAAAGAAACATATAAATTGCCATTCGTTGATAGGGGTCTTGATTTTTGGCCAATATAAAAGGGCTATGACGTCATCGACATGTTTGTTTTTTATTGAAAACCCTTATGTGTAATCTTTTATGGCAAAATTGAAAAAAACACTATTTCACGTACAGTAAAGTAAATAATGATTTATGTAATTATATTGTATATGTAGTATAGACGTAGGTCAGATGAGGAAACTTTACACCGTTGGTATCCCTGAACAATATCGATCAAAATTAACAATTTTGACATTTTCAAATATGACCAATGCGCTAGTGGTTATAATCAGGATCGGGAAACGGATTTCATTATAATTAAAATTCGTTTAGTATGAAACGAATTATAAAACTGCTAATTTCTAAATACTGATGCATGTATTGTAAATAAGTAGTAAACAAGATTTTCCTTAGTGCTGGGCGTGCTGTCAGGATGCCAATGGTGCACAATGTGAATTTTCTTTATTTTCTGGTAAAGTTTCTTAACTTTAAAGTAAATTTTCTTAAAAAACTGCATGTGATCTACTTCGATATTTGCGTTACTATATTGTAAAAGGGCTATGACGTCATCCATATGTTTTTTATTGAGAACCCTTATTTTTTGTGACGGTACTGGGAAAAACACTTTTTTTTCACGTAGGTACTCTAAAGTAAATATTGATTTATGTATTTATGTACACAATATAAATGTAGATCACATGAGGGAATTTTTAAGAAAATCGACTTGTAAAGACTTAAAAATTAAATTTACGGATATTAAAAAAGAAATTTAAGAAAATTAAAAATAAAACAACAAACAATCATCAAACTATGAACTGATGACATCATCTCAGCGCGCTGTCAAGAAAATCTTATTGACCAGTATCGATTGAAATTAACATTTTTTATGTTTTCAAATGTGGCGAATGCGCTAGTGATTATAGTCGGGTTCGGGAACGGATTTCAATAAACGAAGTATAATAATAGGTATAATCCCTCTAATTTTAATTGAAAATGATAAATACGCCTGGGGAACAAAAAAAGCGATGCAACTTTATGATCCCATTTGCGTGCATATATCTTTTATAAATTCGAAAATTGTGAAATAATTTTTTCATTCAAATCAATATAGGAGATTAAAATTAGCCTGCATACAAAACTCTTAATATTTGTAATATAATTTGCTGTAAATAATGTCTTCATTTAGCCAGACAATCTTAAAAAATTGTCTGTGTTAATAAATCTAGCTGAAATACACGTCACTGGCGCCTTAAACACATAGAATTTCTAAAGTCGTAAATCATTTTAACGACGTCGTAAAAATTTTATGGCACAGTGGACCGAATAAGTATTTAAGCAATGTATGTATTCGATGCATACTCACATCGCACAATAGTCTATTGGATCGTTGCCCAGTGTGTAGTCTAATGGAGCACCGGCCAGCACGTTGCCGGCTCTTCAAAATTTTCTTAAGTATAGTAATATACATAAAGTTGTTTTAATTTATAATTATTTTTTCCAGCAATTTTAAACGCTTTATTTTAATGCTAACTAATAAATTTATATCTATGTATTTTTTTAAAATATTTCCAATCTAGCTTTCTAAGAACGTCACGAACTAACAGTTTACTGAAGTATGAAGTATAATTGTATAGTGAGCTTAGCAATTTTAGAAAATATATCTGACAACCTTGCCTTTTTCTACCTAATTTCAATTTAGAATGGAAATAGAATATATATAATATATAACTATTTGTAAATAAGTAGTAAACAAGATTTCCTAAATGTGTTGCACGGCTGTCGGGATGCCAACGGTGCACAGCATGAATTTTCTTTATTTTCCATTAATATTATAAGTTATAAGTTTCTTTAATGTAGTAAATTTTTTTTTAAAATCCTCGTCGGCCGAGAATATGTTATTTTTTCTACTAGATATAGGTACAAGATATGTACTAATTTTCTGTGATAGTTCAAAAATCGATATCTTTGATAAATTTTGAGTTCGCAAAATGTTATTTTCCATTATTTTTCCCGTTACTATGTGAACAAACCTGACAGTACGGAACTTTTTTTTCTCGGCTTAGGCCAAAAAAAAAATATTCATAGTCGAATTTCCTGATTTTATTTTTTGATTAATGTTATTAATTTGAGATCGCAGAATATTAAAATTGGGAACAGTATGTGCACTTTGTAGGAAAATCATATTCTTTGCCTCCGTCTCCTGCATCGTCGGCCGATAATATGGTATTTTTCCTACTAGTTACAAAATGTACTCTTTATACAAAATTAAAAAACAAAACATTGTGATTCTAATCTCTTACCCTACCATAGCGTGTGCCCACCAATGTCGACCTATAATACATACCTACATATATCGATATCCCAAAAACTATGGACTGAAAATTTTGTTGGAGAATAAAGTAGGAGATTTTTATAGAACTATGTTCACTGTGAGATTATTCAAATTTATATTAAAAAATTATTTCACTTAATTTGAATACTTTTGAACTTTTTGTAGTAAATGTTCTTTCAGTATTCGCAGTCTCTCATGACCCCTATAACCCCAAGAACCCAATGGTTCCATGACTTCTGCGATCCCAAGGCCCTAATGATTCCAAGACCCCAATGACTCTAATGATCCTATTGATCCAAATGATCCGATTACGCATGTAATCCGAAAACGCTAATGATCCCAGGACCCTATGATCCCAAGACCACAATGATCTCAATACATTGTAATGGTCCCATGAGCCCAATGATTCCATAACCTCAATGATCCCATTACACCCAGTGATCTCATTGACACCATCTATCCCATGACTCAAATGCTCCCATTGACCCCAGTGGCTCATCGACACCATAACCCTAATGACCTCAATGATCCCATGGCCCAAATGATTCCACAACTCCAATGATCCCATGATTCCAATGATTCCATCGATTCTCATATATCCAATGATCTCAACGACCTCATTAACTCCAATTAACTTAGTGACCCAATCAACTTCCACTACGTGGATGTGGAAGCAAAGTCAGAGTAGAGACATAACAATGTGATATTCGAATTATTTTACCTCAAAAACTTACACAGCGACACGTCGCATAGGTATCTTTATTTCCACATTAATATAGAACCCCCAGCCCCCACCCCCCCACCCCCCCCATGGTATATACAACCAAATGAAAATAAATTTAATTCGTGGTTTGGCTTGACCATTGGTTAAATCATTAAGCAATTCCTATAAGTTTTAGCCATTTTTAGTAGAATTTAACCAGTTTTAGTAGAATTATTTAAAATTCCCTCCGTTGTGAACAAATTAAAATTTATATTAAAAAATATATATTTGGCGTACTTTGCAAAATTACTTCCTTCAACCTCCTCCACCCCCGCCCAATTAAGCTAAAATCTTTGTTCATGCGGATGCTCTTATTTTGTACATTTATATATAATTTGAAATGAGTATCTTGCATTGCTTACGCATTACCTATAGACAACCCTTCAACCCTTCAACCGATTAAGCTCCAAATCTAATCAGTTTCAGATGTCGTCATGGTACACATGTTTCAAATTTCTAGTTGATACCTCAAGGCGTTCTCAAGTTATCGTGTACACAAGAAAGGTTAACAGGCAAAGAGACAGACAGGCCGACATAGATTTTTTTTTTGCTGAAATATAAAATATCTACATTTCAAAACATTTAAAGCCTATTTAGCCAATACAATTGTTTACATTAATATTGTACTTCCACTCCACTATGTCATGTGGAAGTAAATTTTTCACCAAAATTTGCATATCTATTCCTTTTTTTACGAATTTTACCATCGGACAAAAAAATCAAAGAATATAAAAAATCAATAGGATCTCCTATTTTTCCGATGGATTTGTATAGAGCTTAGTAGTGTCACTTTGTTTGATTATATTACTGTCCATTTCAGTGCCCCCCCCTCCCGCGCCTTCTACCAGACGTTCGCAAAAAAAATATACTAGCTTTTGCGGTATATCCCTTCTCCGGTACATCCCTTGTCCGACGCAAAATTTCTAGCCATGCCACTGGTAGGAAAACAACTTAACTACATATACAATGAGGACTAGGGATGGGCACATTTTTAAAAAACATCGATGTTAACATATTTATTATATATATATTGCATTTATGAATTCTGCATAATTTTCTGAATCTAACGATACCAAATAAGTGACATTTAAAACGGCAATATTTTTTACAATTATAATTTTTAGTTTTCCATTTAAGTGGGCCATGACGGTTCCGATTTAGTATAAATGACCCATGTAATGTTACAAAAAACAAAATCCCGTCAAAAATACTAAATTATGTGATTTATGAGCAAATTAAGTTCATCAAAATTGTTTTTGGAGCAGAACTCATTTTTTTCAAATGGAACCATATTGGTACCGTAGTACCATTTATTATTACTATTAATAAGTAATTTATTCTTATGTCGTATTAATATGTGCGATAAATACAAACAAAATTACAGCTAAGAGAAATGATTTGATTAACTTTATTTGCTCATATATCACATAATTTAGTATTTAAGACGGGATTTTGATTTTTGTTGCATTACATGGGTCATTTAGAATAAATCGGAACTATCTTGAAAACTAAAGGAGAAAAGGGGGTGTACCATAATCCTGTTACACCCAGTATAAAGTGACTTTAATTTTTATGTTCTCTGAAAAAAAGTGTATAGTTTTGTAGAAGTAGAAACTAGAAAATGTGCCTACAGATATCGGCTTACTGTCGTTTAATAAATGAGATTTTTGCTGGAATTTAATACTTTCTGCCTTGACAGATATATGTATGTCGCGTAAGCCACAATGTACAAACAGTAAAACGAATCAATTAGAAATTTTTTCGTTTTTTTTAGGAACTTAAAAATGTTCGTACTGAAATATTAAATGATTTGTGGGATACGTATTACTTATCGATGTTTCGATGTTTACAAGTAACATGCATGTTGAAAATATAACATCGAAATTAAAAACATCGATGTTTTAAACATCGATGTTCAGTGGAAAACATCGATATTTCAGAAACATCGATGTTAGGTGCCCATCCCTAGTGAGGACGAGGACGTATATAATAGGACGTAAAGGTATATTCTATATATACACGGTGGAGACTTTAACTGGAATACATTCGCTAGCGGGGTGGTGAATGATTTTTCAAAACATTCCCGAGACACGTCAACTTCTAAATGTATTTACCTACATTTTGCAAGTAATGTGAAAAGTATAGCCCTTCAGGGGTGGCTGAAACCACCCTCGACATGATTTTTTCAAATGCAATTCTATGGCTTGTGACCCCTCATTGTAAAGCTGGTGGAAAGAGGAATCCAACGAACTGATCAAATTTTAATTTTTAGTATGTTTGTAGGGTTGCATACAATTAAAACGTAATTTTATAGTTTAATTTATTTTTAACGCAACAATTTCGTACTCAAAATGTGTGTTGTTTAGTTTTGGAATGTAAACCTTACTTTTCATATGTCCCCACAAAAAATTCCAAGCAATTTTTTGCCACAACTGATATTTGTTATTTTTTGCTAGTATTTTTACACGGCCGCAAAGAGTAATTTAGTTTGTATGCTGTATTCAGAGTTTGAAACGAAGTGTTATTTCAAATTGGTGAAAATGTCTTATTTAACTGAATCACTAAAAATCGAAATTTTGATGATGATTGGATATGGTGATAGGGCGCGAACTCAATGCGAAGTTGTTCGCTTGTTTCGAGAAACGCATCCTGACTTGCCACCATTAAATCAAGTACCATTAGTAAAATTGAGGCACAATATCGAGAGATGGGTCATGTCAGGAAAGTACCGAGTAAGAGGCAGGCTGTTGTTGATGACGACACGAAGTTGAATTTGTTGCTTGCCCTAGAAGAAAATCCAATCACTCCAGCCCGTCAACTGGCCCGTGATAGTAATCTTAATCACAAAACAGTTTTAAAAATACTTAAATATGAGAAAAAACGCCCATATAAAATGCAAGCTGTTCAAGAGCTATTTGAAGATGATCCAGATCGACGAGTGGAATTTTGCGATTTATTGATGATTTGTATTGATCAAAACCAGTTATCTTTAGAGTGGATAGTTTTCTCTGACGAGGCTACTTTTACATTAAATGGGCACGTAAATCGCCAAAATTGTCGTTACTGGGCTGAAGAGAACCCCCATTGGATGAGGGAACTTCATACTCAGCGCCCACAGAAAACTAATGTGTGGGCCGGAATAATACAAGATAGAATTGTAGGACCATTTTTCTTTGATGACACTCTTAATGGAGCAAGATACTTGCGTTTACTCCAGCACGAACTAATGTCAGTGCTATGTCATTTATTTCCAAACCCCTTAAACCCTAACTTGACCGACGAGAGGTTATGGTTTCAGCAAGATGGGGCCCCACCACACTATGCTGCCATTGTTCGTCAGTATCTGGACAGATTTTTTCCCGGTAGGTGGATTGGGAGGCGAGGTAATATTGAGTGGCCAGCAAGATCTCCACATCTTACACCACTGGATTTCTTTTTGTGGGGACATCTTAAAAGTTTACATTCAGAAACCCAACAACATAGCAGATCTGCAGGAAAGGATAAGAGAGGAAATCGGAAAAATAACACCGCAAATGTTGCATAATGTAAGGGACGAAACCTACCACAGACTGGGATGCTGCCAACAAGTGAATGGTGAACATTTTGAACAATTGTTACGTTGAAAATAAATTTAATTTTTAAATTGTTTTAATTGTATGCAACCCTACAAACATACTAAAAATTAAAATTTGATCAGTGCGTTGGATTCCCTTTCCACCAGCTTTACAATGAGGGGTCACAAGCCATAGGGTTGCATTTGAAAAAATCATGTCGAGGGTGGTTTCAGCCACCCCTGAAGGGCTATATTTTTAATAGTTTTTTTTTAGGAACTTAAAAATGTTCGTACTGAAATATTAAATGATTTGTGGGATACGTATTTTTAACGCAACAATTTCGTACTCAAAATGTGTGTTGTTTAGTTTTGGAATGTAAACCTTACTTTTCATATGTCCCCACAAAAAATTCCAAGCAATTTTTTGCCACAACTGATATTTGTTATTTTTTGCTAGTATTTTTACACGGCCGCAAAGAGTAATTTAGTTTGTATGCTGTATTCAGAGTTTGAAACGAAGTGTTATTTCAAATTGGTGAAAATGTCTTATTTAACTGAATCACTAAAAATCGAAATTTTGATGATGATTGGATATGGTGATAGGGCGCGAACTCAATGCGAAGTTGTTCGCTTGTTTCGAGAAACGCATCCTGACTTGCCACCATTAAATCAAGTACCATTAGTAAAATTGAGGCACAATATCGAGAGATGGGTCATGTCAGGAAAGTACCGAGTAAGAGGCAGGCTGTTGTTGATGACGACACGAAGTTGAATTTGTTGCTTGCTCTAGAAGAAAATCCAATCACTCCAGCCCGTCAACTGGCGCGTGATAGTTGGATTCCTCTTTCCACCAGCTTTACAATGAGGGGTCACAAGCCATAGGGTTGCATTTGAAAAAAATCATGTCGAGGGTGGTTTCAGCCACCCCTGAAGGGCTATATTTTTAATATTACTTGCAAAATGTAGGTAAATACATTTAAAAGTTGACGTGTCTCGGGAATTTTTTGAAATATCATTCACCACCCCGCTAGCGAATATATTCCAGTTAAAGTCTCCACCGTATATACAAGTGTAGGATATACAAAGGTATAGTCAATGCTACTTCTAATTACGGCATAACTGTGCAACTTAAAATAAAAATTGCCGTGCCCAAATATTTTTCCAAAATATTTTTAGTTTTAAAATATTTATAAATTCAATATTAACATTGGCGTTCTCACCGTGGATAACATTTGCGTTCTCACCGTATAATAATTGCGTTCTCACCGTATAATTTTAACTATAAATGGTCAAATCTAGAGGATTTTTTTGAACCTAACAGACATTATTTACAACTTTCGGTTTAAACAGAAGTTGACCCAACTTTCTTATTTTGAATACAACCGTTATTTTAAATACAACTTATTTTATTCGTCTTAAAATTCTTTATTCAACCATGTATAGGAAATGTAAGATTTGTTTCTACATTGACAGTTAAATGCATTTTATTAAAAAAAGTCTAGGCGGCAATGCTACGCTGCGAAATTGACAAACAAAATATATATACTCGTATACGAGTATATTAAAAATTGACTTAGAAATATTTCCTTTACATTGTGTCCTATTTATAGACTTGCATCCACATTTTTTAGATAGAAATCACATTTTGTTCAAAGAAATAACTAAGTCATGTATGTAATACCTATTAGATATAAAGACGTTACAATATTCGGAAACATAAATTTTCCTGCCGTCAAATAGCGTCAACCTGTACGAATATAAGCAGAAAACGAAAATTAAACACGTTTTCACTACTTTATTTTATTTGGAGCACAATAAAAAATTGATGTTCCCAATGAAATTGAGAACCCATCGATAAAATTAGAAAACTAAAATCCTGTCTCAATAAAAAATAAGCACCAGACGCAAAAAGTGTCTGTAAGTTCAAGGGCGTCAATTTGAACATTTATTAAGATAAGTTGTTGCGACATTAATGTTTATTGCATATTGAAATTGTCACCTGTGACTTTTTTGGATTTATGCTTAATTTTTGAAACTTTTGGGACTTTTTAGGACTGTATTATACCAGTAAGTATTTTTGGCATTGTTTTTTTTTCTAGACAATAAAGAGCAAATACCTCAAATGAGAGCAAATTTACTCAAATAGCACAAAAAATGAATTTATTAAAAAAAAAAGTATATATATATATGTATTTTAAAATGTCAGATTAGTCAATAGTTTTTAAATTATATGTGTACTTTTTTCTTCATGAATGGGGGGGGGGCACACTCGGATAGCCGCTCACTGAGACCCTTGGATCCATTGTGAGCAACCCCACGTTTGTTGGTCAGAGGTCGTATAGGTCCGCTCCCCCTAACAAAGGACACAATGCTATTTGCAAGTAATGCCCTTTGAATTTCCCTAGGTTTCAGATATACGAGCCCAGAATCATATCGTTTGGCCCAATGTTACTTTTGGTGAAATTTCTGAAACAAAGACTTCATACTCTGGATACGACAATTATCATTTATTACATTATTTTTTATATTATTTATTATATTATTTATCCTACAAATTGCCAATAAAGGATAATAGTTGTATCCATAGCATGAAGTCTTTGTTTCAGAAACCTTACCAAAAAAATAACATTGGGCCAAACGATATGAATCTGGGCTCGTAGTTAAGTAGCTCTCTTATAGGTAAGTAGCTCTCACACCAACCAAATTCGAACAGAGACAAAACTGTGGAGGAGAGCTTCCTCCTCTTCTCAGCAAATCCTACAAGTATTATCAGCTGCGACGCTGATGATCTTGTCAGTGAACAGTCTCACGAGAATTTCGAACCTTCCTTTGCCAATGTATCAGCCCTCTCATTGCCCGTATTGCCGCTATTGCCAGAAGCTCAGCAACGTACAACCTTTTGCTTGCATCTAGCTAATTCCTGCATATTGTGGTATTCCCAGACAAGCCTCGAATCAACCCCTCCATCACTGCAGAGCCAATGGTGAAGCCTGAGTGTCGGTGTATATGCAGATTCCTCTGTCACTGACGTGGTTTTGCATATATACATCGATTTCGGTTTGGAATACTGTATCATTTTTGCGTAGTTGTGTTGACACACCAATATTAAGCCTACTTATCCAAATTCCAGATCACGATTTCTTCCTGAGAAACCTACCCGTCTACATAGCAAATGATTCAACTATCGCTGATTAGATCTCTTATATTTTCGCGTCACGCATCGAGTGCTGGTATCATTACGCTGCAACAGCGGTCTATGATGGTGGCCGAAGCCATTCCATTCACCCCCATCCCCCTCTGAAAAAATGCAGTTGAATGCCTCAACCGTAGGGGCTAAAACATCCCCAGGCCACAAATAAAGGCCGCCAGTGACTGTCAACCTGGTTCCGAGGTTTGTCGCTGGTGACTGTCCCTCCCGTCAGCCATGCATCCTTCCGGCGCGCACATTATCTTCAGATTGAATAGTTTTTTATGGTGGTACGTCATCCACACGGCTCAGGCCAAATCTTAGGATCAGGGAGTCATTGTATGCCTAAGTGATTTACGGTTTGTGTCGTTAGCTGGTCCACGGTCCTTCGGTCCGCGCATCCAGGTTTCAAATTGATGGCTTCCTTCTAGCTACCATTTACGAGACTCATAACGAGTCGCGTATTCCTCCTATCCGCCACCTGGTGACGCGCCTTTTAGGTAGTTTAACATGTACTTTAACTTTAAATTCACAATTTTTTCCATTATTCATAGCAACGCGATCGAGGGTACATAAACTCTAAGTCTACGCTAGAATTAAAAAAATATAGGAATTACATGTTTTACTTACTCAAAGAAAGAAATGCTTGGTTTCAGATCATATACACATTCAAATCTGTTTGGACTGTAAGTCCATCACTATTCATTTAGGTACTCATTTAGATACACACTTAGGTAGGTATGCATTTAGGTAACTTTTCACTTTGTAAAAAATAAATTTGTTTCTCCACTTGGGTTTATAGGTTTGTCTTGGCTTAGTTTAGTTGGTCTGTGGTTTAACACTTCACCAAAAATAAATGAAATTGAGGTAAGAAAAAGGCAGTCTAAGAAAAGTAAAGCA
The DNA here is from genome assembly GCA_029963805.1 of Aromia moschata. Taxonomy (NCBI): domain Eukaryota; kingdom Metazoa; phylum Arthropoda; class Insecta; order Coleoptera; family Cerambycidae; genus Aromia; species Aromia moschata. The sequence goes on from JAPWTK010001249.1 coordinate 11,181, forward strand.
AGAAAAATGCAGCAGGGCTTGTAAACGGTGTATTACTTCCACATCCACGAAGTGCAATGTACTGCTGAACATGAACAAAAAAATGTTGGCTAAATAGGTCTAAAATATTCTGAAACGTTGATATTTTAAGTTTAAGCGAAAAAAAATGATATCTGTCTGTCGGTTTGTCAACCTTTTTTGTGTCGTGTACATATAACATACGAATTTGTAAAATTTGAAACACATATGTACAAGTTGCATAGGCAATTGCTGAAACTAATGAGCTGCAATTTTTGATGCATGCAGATAAAATGATCTTAGTCGCATTTAATATAGAAAGGAATGCAGTTTTAAATAAGCACACGATATAAAATAAAGATTTTTCTTAAGTTTGTTACATAGATAAAAATTAATACAAGAACGGCGGTGGTCCATGATAAATATCTTTAAAGTGTTCTGTGTACCATAAGAAATTTCGAAAAAAACCGCTCATTTTACGAAAAGTAATAAAAACATTATCTAAAACATTGTTTGTGATATCACCAACGACTTTATTTATTGCTGCAGTCAATTGAACTTCTGTTTTTGGATCAGATGCATAACAACTATCTTTAATATAACCGTAAAAACATTATCACAAGGGTTTAAACCCGGTGAACACGGCGGCCATTCAAATCATCCTTGGGCAATTTGGAGTATTCTAGATCGATGATTCGAGTGTCGCAAACTTCGTATATTGTTTCGAAGACACCCTGGGTCCGATACAACGCCACTCAGAACGGGTCATAGTAAAACGAAGTGCGACACATCCGGAACGATGCATTGATAGTAGCAAATCATCAACAGTATCAGTAATGATCGCAGGAACTGATGATGCTGTTCTTCTTCCTCTCTACATAGACTATAGAAGTGAACATTTATATGGTACGTGGAAAATTCATGAACCGAAGGGAGCTCGCTATAATCGATCAAAGACTGGTTGGTTTGATACAAGAACATTTGAAGATATTGGTTTCATGTTTTTCATTATCTCATGGTTTTCATTATTTTATGGTTTCATGTTTTTATTTGTCACATCATTATTGCTCCATTCGTAAAGAAGTTGAACGATAGACTAAAGCTTCTAATTGGAGAAAAATTATCCAGCCACCTCTCTTTGGCCGTTATCGCTGAATACGAAAAACTGTTCAACCTAGAATCGAAGAATATAACAGGAAAAGAGGTCCATGATGAAAGGAATTAGCAAAAAATATCTGGTCACAGCAATATCGTAGACAAATAGAAGAAGTAATTGCAGACTATACTGAAAAAAGAGACAAGTATCAACTGAGAAATTAAATAGGGTACGGAGGCTGTTGACACCAAGATATGACTATCTTGACTTTACACATAAAAGAAATATAGAAAGCACCAACAGCAAAAAAAATGAGAAACAGAAATAGGAAACTTGAACTTCTTGACAGCGATTCAAGTCATGTCAAATTAATTTTTCGCTTCATGACTCCTCCTCCGATTTTGAAACTTTGAAAAACCCCATTGACCATAAAGCGATTTCCCCATTTTCTTTCGAAAACTACTCAGTACATTATTGTAACATTAATGCCTGAAATAAAAGAACACTGCCTAAATTTTGCTGCTAGATAGGTACTTACATACCCTACCCTGATTTTTTTTTATAAATCTGTTGTTACCTGCTCAGATATGTTATACCTGTTACGTTTAAAAATGTTTTTTTAATTTTTTTTTTTTGTAGGTACCATCTGTAAAAAAGTCTCAATTTATATATTTATAAGACATATATTTATTTGTTTGAGTTTATATGTGAAACGTTTTATGTTTTCTAGAGTTTTTCTGTTTCAAACAGTATTTTTATAAACGATATAAACTATAATTCAGTATGCTCCGTTTTTCTCAAAAAGTAGTTGACATAGAACAAAACCAAACGTAGCACAAGAATTTTTTTAAAATTGGGTGTGTTAGAATCTGGATCTAATGGTTTACAGCTTTCAGATTTTCAGGTTTACAGGTTTTCAGTTTACAGATATTCTATAAAAAAAACTTATAGTGTTTTATGATGGGAACACCTTGTACCTGACTTGCAACATCCCTTTCTTTCCTTCTCTAAACATTACACTTGTCTGATATACAAGTGAAAACAGAGTGTCAAGTATGACTAAGCATCTGATATTTTCACATAGGTATACGCTAAGTGCAGTTACATATCTTTTCGTTATGACGTTTTGAATTTGCAAACTGTTTTGTTGCGTACATTCACTGTACTTATACAAAAATAGTTAACCGATCTATAGACAGACATATTTTGCTTTTCGCTTACACTTAAAACTTTTTAGAACATCTTAGAATTACTTAGCCAAAAAAGTTTAAAAAAAAAACTTTTCATTAGAAAAACAAATGACTTCGCAATACAACCTTGTTATATCTTTTTTTGTTAATTCAAACAGGGACCTCACGAAATTTTGTATAGCCTTCACTTAATAATATCTGACAAAAAAATAAACCAATGTTAATTTTTATAAATAATCAACAAAATGAACACATCCTATATCTATATATATACATCATTTCTAGACTTATTAATAACCATAATCCTCTTCGATGACCTAATTTAGAAAATAAGTTCATATATTATTTGAAGGTTAATTATGGTACCACGTGTTTAAATTATTAATGTGTAGTTCACTCTAATAACAGTAGCTACTTTATTTAATTAGTATATATGGACGTAATTTGCAAATTAGCGTCAGTTTTTAGATGGTAATTGGATATTCGACCGTCTTTATAAGATTCTGCATAGATCAAAATAAAGTAGTCGCTAAAAGAAATAAGTACAACTAACGTTTCTATTTATTTCTAGCTAATTTTATCAAGATGACTGATGAAGATAGACCTTTGGTACACGACATTTTTTATGTAAACAGAATAATTTCCAAAATATGTGGAATTGGGTTGTTGAAAAATCATATGCCTTTATTTCAAAGAGTTTTATATTATTTATATGTTTCTTTGTTTTATACAACGGCAGCTGTCTTTCTAATATGCGAGTTCCTTATAGTCGGTGACACATTGGCTGATATTAATAAACTGGTCAGCCTTATTGGACTTCTATTTACCCATGTTATTGGAGTGATGAAATTCTTAATATTATCATGTCACCACAATCGTATTCAAAGAATTATGAACAATTTGCAGGATAAAAAGTATCTCTACGATCCAGTAGATGCATTCCAACCATATTTGTTACTGAAAAAAGGAAAACAAATTAGTGGCATCATTTCTATAATGGTAAGTATTTATAAATTTTGAGAGCGATAAATAAGAAAGAAAATAGCATTAGATCGTTTACTTTTGAATTACCAGATCGACTACAACATAGTACCTTGTATTGTAAGTACTTAGATGACTTAAGCAGTTTTCAATAACGCAGGTCTACAAAACGTTTTTTTCTGCTCCAGAAACTAAACCTATCAAATCTTGAAAGTATCTTTTTTTGCTGAAACCGAATTTTTAGCTCAGAAAACTTACTACTGCGTAGATTCTCAGTAAATCCTGTTCTGTTTTTGTTGTCAAAATACGTTTTTATGCAAATATTTTTTTTTAATATTAATCATTTCTTAACCAGACATGTCATTTCATTTCCGAAGTATTTTTACTTGCTGAATACGATTCAGTTGTAAATATTTTTGCTAGACCCTTTCACTTTCCATAAAATGAGAATTCAAGGTGAAAAACAGCCCAAAGATGGAAGAATTTGTGTTTTTCAAGTCGTATGACCAGACATGTCATTTCCGAAGTAATTTTACGCGCTGAATGCGATCCCGTTGTCAAAATGTGTGCTAGATGCAAAAAATGATCATGACATAAAAATTATTTTGATATGTTGAAATGGTTCTACTACAATTAATATAGTGTTAAAATGATCCTGGTTAATATTATAAAGATTTAAAGGCTCGATTGCTTCTGAAAATATATGTTTGTTGATGTGAGCTTGCTTTGCCAATATACTTGCTATTGCAGGTTTCCTGGAACCTGCTACTTCGGACCTTGGTCAGAAAGTACAACATAGAAAGTTGGAATCCATACTATCTAGTAAATATTTCCGAAGTAATATCAATTTATAGGGAATTTTACAGAGAAGAAATGGTAGTAAACATACTTCGGACTTCGGAAGTGACATGTCAGGTCATACGTTCTTGAAAAACACAAATATCTTTCATTTTGGGCTGTTTTTCACCCTAAATTCGCATTCTGTAGGAAATGGAAGAGTCTAGCACACATTTTGACATCGGGATCGTATTCAGCGCATAAAAATACTTCGGAAATGACATGTCTACTTAAGAAGTAATTAATATTAAAAAAAAAAACATATTTCGCATAAAAAACATATTTTGACAACAAAAAACTGGGATATACTGAGAATCTACGCAGTAGAAAGTTTTCTGAATTAAAATTTCGATTTCAGCAAAAAAAAATTAGTTCCTGGAGCAGGAATTTTTTTGTAGACCTGTGTAATTATAAGGTATCAATCACATTGTTAGAAAACTGACATTTACGGTACATTGAATATTACAGCGATGTACCATGTCAATTGTAACAAGTTAATTCAAATATACATACAGGATTCTTAACAATGCCTATTAAACGTTTTAAGAGAACTATGTATATACATAAATGTTTAAGACAACTATATAATAAATATCATAGGAATACCTATTAATGTTTAATGCTCTATTTGAAATCTAAAAAAAACCGCTGAATTTCAGTTGGAATCACTAGTTACAGTTTTTCTACATTTAGTTATACATACACGGTGGAGACTTTAACTGGAATATATTCGCTAGCGGGGTGGTGAATGATTTTTCAAAAAATTCCCGAGACACGTCAACTTCTAAATGTATTTACCTACATTTTGCATGTAATGTGAAAAAATATAGCCCTTCAGGGGTGGCTGAAACCACCCTCGACATTATTTTTTCAAATGCAACCCTATGGCTTGTGACCCCTCATTGTAAAGCTGGTGGAAAGAGGAATCCAACGAACTGATCAAATTTTAATTTTTAGTATGTTTGTAGGTTTGCATACGATTAAAACGTAATTTTGTAGTTTAATTTATTTTTAACGCAACAATTTCGTAATCAAAATGTGTGTTGTTTAGTTTTGGAATGTAAACCTTACTTTTCATATGTCCCCAAAAAAAAATTCCAAGCAATTTTTTGCCACAACTGATATTTGTTATTTTTTGTTAGTGTTTTTACACGGCCGCAAAGAGTAATTTAGTTTGCATGCTGTATTCAGAGTTTGAAACGAAGTGTTATTTCAAATTGGTGAAAATGTCTTATTTAACTGAATCACTAAAAATCGAAATTTTGATGATGATTGGATATGGTGATAGGGCGCGAACTCAATGCGAAGTTGTTCGCTTGTTTTGAGTAACGCATCCTGACTTGCCACCACTAAATCAAGGTACCATTAGTAAAATTGAGGCACAATATCGAGAGATGGGTCATGTCAGGAAAGTACCGAGTAAGAGGCAGGCTGTTGTTGATGACGACACGAAGTTGATTTTTTGCTTGCTCTAGAAGAAAATCCAATCACTCCAGCCCGTCAACTGGCCCGTGATAGTAATCTGATTAAGATTACTATCAGTTGTGATTACAAAACAGTTTTAAAAATACTTAAATATGAGAAAAAAACGCCCATATAAAATGCAAGCTGTTCAAGAGCTACTTGAAGATGATCCAGATCGACGAGTGGAATTTTGCGATTTATTGATGACTTATATTGATCAAAACCAGTTATCTTTAAAGTGGATAGTTTTCTCTGACGAGGCTACTTTTACATTAAATGGGCACGTAAATCGCCAAAATTGTCGTTACTGGGCTGAAGAGAACCCCCATTGGATGAGGGAACTTCATACTCGCGCCCACAGAAAACTAATGTGTGGGCCGGAATAATACAAGATATAATTGTAGGACCATTTTTCTTTGATGACACTCTTAATGGAGCAAGATACTTGCGTTTACTCCAGCACGAACTAATGTCAGTGCTATGTCATTTATTTCCAAACCCCTTAAACCCTAACTTGACCGACGAGAGGTTATGGTTTCAGCAAGATGGAGCCCCACCACACTATGCTGCCATTGTTCGTCAGTATCTGGACAGAATTTTTCCCGGTAAGTGGATTGGGAGGCGAGGTAATATTGAGTGGCCAGCAAGATCTCCAGATCTTACACCACTGGATTTCTTTTTGTGGGGACATCGTAAAAGTAGGGTTTACATTCAGAAACCCAACAACATAGCAGATCTGCAGGAAAGGATAAGAGAGGAAATCGGAAACATAACACCGCAAATGTTGCATAATGTAAGGGACGAAACCTACCACAGACTGGGATGCTGCCAACAAGTGAATGGTGCACATTTTGAACAATTGTTACGTTAAAAATAAATTTAATTTTTAAATTGTTTTAATTGTATGCAACCCTACAAACATACTAAAAATTAAAATTTGATCAGTGCGTTGGATTCCTCTTTCCACCAGCTTTACAATGAGGGGTCACAAGCCATAGGGTTGCATTTGAAAAAAATCATGTCGAGGGTGGTTTCAGCCACCCCTGAAGGGCTATATTTTTCATATTACTTGCAAAATGTAGGTAAATACATTTAAAAGTTGACGTTTCTCGGGAATTTTTTGAAAAATCATTCACAACCCCGCTAGCGAATATATTCCAGTTAAAATCTCCACCGTGTATGTACATCGTTAGTTAAAAATCGTTAAACACAAAAAGCTGTTTGTAAAAGTGATATATTTAAGTGGTTGCTAGACCTAAGTAGAAGGCTGTAATGGCAAAAAATCTTCAGGGAAAAGTTTTTTTTCCAAAAATGGCTGCCCCCGGGCAGATCTTGGAAAAGGGTTGCAAAGTATTTTCAAAATATTTTTCTTCATAATCACCGAGTAAATACAATTTTTTATACCTGTGATTTTTGCAAAATTCTTATTTTCGTTAAAGATACAACTATTGTAAAATCTCATAGACGAAATGTTGTGATGAAATAAAAAATTCAAATTTCCTACAAAACTTTTACAGATCTCAACATTTCGAGAAAAAACACAAGTAAAAAAAAATTGTATTCACTCGGTGATTATGAAACAAAATATTTCGCAAATATTTTGCAAGCCGTTTTCCCTGAAGATTTTTTTGCCATTCAGCAAAGAAAGTCGTGATACCCACGTTTTGCAGCTTAAATTCTAATAATATTTGTACTACAGTATCGATTTTCTTTTTCTGCGGAGAGGAATACAACGTTTAAAATTCTTCATCTAATAAGCCCAAGTTGAATAAAAAACTAAAATTGCGATGTTTTCAAAAAAACCGAGAATAACACCAAAAATGTTAATTCCTTTTCAAAATCCTTGAATACATATTAAAGGGAAATCATCAGATTATCTGCATAGCTAATCGAGTTATTTTGTAAAACATTTTCCTAGACTTCAAAAATTTGTTGTAGAAGTGGGAAGAAAATTGAACCAAGACCTTGATACAAATCCCAAAACTTTACCTACTATAGTTTTTGTAAAAATCACTGTTCATGAAATACTAATAAAACGGCGAGTTCTAGAGCGAGTTCTTAAATAACGTCTAATATTTTTATCAAAATTATATGCAGCTAACCTCGTCACGCGTTGAAAATGGAGCTGCATCGTTCTTGCAGCAAGCTCCTCAATTAATCCATTGATTTTTTAGAGTTATTTGTGATGTACAGGGATTTTCTCGATAATGTAGTACAAAAATTACCAGAACTTAAGTAACCTTGAAAAAGTGAGTGTATCATAAATCATAACTTTGATTGCCGATTGTATGTATGTATATTCGTGACCTCAATGAGCTGAGTCGATTGATACTGGTCTTGAGTGGAGCAGACCACGTATATTCAGTGTGGGCACGAAAGTTGGCATCATAATAATAAATATTACTAGATATTTTTGCTAACTTAATTTTGATGCGTTAATGGTTGTTTTATGTACATTATCTTTCCCAACTAAGTACAAGGCGCCATATTGCTTTTAAGTTAAATTTTAAATTTGAAGCAAAAGAAAATCGAAAAAGTGAATTATCAAAAATTTTTGAATCACAAGAACCGGAGAATTGAAAAAACCGAAATTTTTCTTTTAAATTTTCACACATGCGTAAAATTAACTAATGTCACCTAGTGCCTAGTGGTGGACAGTCTTCTGTGGGAACTAGAACAAGGAGGCACACATGCGTAAGGATACGCGGACGACATCACTATTCTAGTCAGTGGGAGGTTTACAGGGGTTATATCCGATCTCATGCAACGTGCCCTGAGAATAGTAGAAATATGGTGCATGAAAGAGGGGCCAAGCATTAACCCCTCAAAGACAACCGTAGTTGCCTTCACAAAAAGAAGAAACCTTCAAGATCTGAAGGGACTTCACTTGTGGGGAAGTAAACTCCAACTGAGCAACGAAGTTAAGTACTTAGGACTAGTATTAGACACTAAACTAAACTTTGTGGCTCACCTGGAAAGAACTGCCACCAAGGCCACCACGGCCCTATGAGCCTGCAAACGCATGGTTGGTAAGACATAGGGATTAAAACTGGCAATGGCACTACCATGGTAACGTATGGCTTCCTAATCTGGTTAGAAAAATGGGAGCCATAGCAAAACTAAGCAAACTGCAAAGACTTGCCTGCTTAGGAATAACAGGGACCATGCAAACAACGCCCACTGCAGCTATGGAAGCAATGCTATGTCTTACGCCTCTACACATTGTGCTGGAGGCGGAGGCTCTGAATGCAGCTTACAGGCTAGACATTTCCGGATATGGAGTAACCACCACAAGACGGGGATTCCATACACAGATATTCAAAGAAATAAAGCAACACCGAATGCTAAACATGCGGTCGGAGTTGACCGTGCCGTAGTCTTCCACAAACCTTATCGAGTGATTATACCAAATGAGGGAGAGGAAGACAGAAATCACACGACAGTCCAACAGAATGGAATCATCTGGTACACAGATGGGTCCAAAACGGAACAAAGCACTGGAGCGGATCCAACAAACAGAGATCCAGGGTGCGAAATCAGCATAAACCTTGGGAACTTGGCAATCGTATTTCAGGCAGAAATAACTGCGATATCCGCTTGTGCGCAGGAGATGACCAGGAGGTCTTACACAAATAAGAGGATCCAGATTATCTCTGATAGCCAAGCAGCACTCGAAGCCCTGGGAGCTGTAGAAATACATTCCCAGGCAGTTAAAGACTGTATGGATTCGCTAACACAACTAGCGGAACACAACAGTATCACTCCTCAAGTGGATGAGAGGGCACCAAGGCCATGAAGGGAACGAAAGAGCGGACTTTCTTGCAAAGAAAGGGGTTGAGGTTCCACTGATAGGGCCGGAACCCACCTGCGATCTGGCTTACCGGACAGCCAGGAGGGCAATAAGGGACCTATTAAGAAAAAAAACATATATCGCACTGTACGAAAGTCCCAAGGTTGAGACACTCGCGGATGTTCATTGGCGAACCATCCTGCGACAAGTCAATAGACTTCATAAAACTGGGTAGAAACCAGCTTATATGGATAGTAGGATTGTTTACGGGACACTGACACAAAAAATGATCCCGATTGCAGAAGGTGCGGAAAGGAGGAAGAAACCTCCTTTCACATATTATGTGAATGCTCAGCACTGGCAGCTATCAGGTATTCGAACTTTGGGGCTATAACAATAGAACCAAATTGATGTTTCTGTCAAGGTGATGATAAGGTCACATGAAAGTCAATGAAGATCGAATGAAAGATAGAGGACCAATCAAGCATCAATGACTACGATTTTATTAAAGCCCTAAACTTCCTAATTTTAGCGCTACCCAGAAACAACGACGTGGACATGATAGGATTATGTTCCCTTTGGGGTGCTTTAAAGTGAGTCACGTTGGCTCTCACTTTCAGCGTTCAGCGTAAATCCATTATTTCTTAAATAACTTGAAAACAGTTGGAGACAGGAAAAATGAAGGAAGTTTTACTCATATTTTGATAACCTTCGTCAATTCATGATATTTTTAATCTTGTGAAACAGTCATTATTTCTTAAATAACTTGAAAATTGAAGTTATAATACGTTAGTAATTTTTCGATTTGTCTTTTTCTTGTAAGTCTGTGTGATTTCGATTTTCATTTTATTATTTAAATTTTATTAAGGTCAAGTAGAGCTCTAAAAATGGCTGCCTATCGTCCCGATGAAATTGTTGATATGTTATTGATTTTAGGTGAAAATCATAATAATTCTCGGGCCGCAGCAAGGCTTTACGCTGAACGCTTTCCAGATAGAAGACACCCCGATCATAGGACAATTCGCTTAACTGGAAAAGCTCGTGGTGGACATATGGTTCGCCAACGCAGGCGCCATGAATACGATGAAATTGATGCTCGGGTTGTGACTGTTCTCGCAATCGTTCATCTTGATCCTCATATCAGCAGTTGCCGAGTTGAAGGAGAAATTGGTATACCAAGAAGAACTTTTTTGAGAATCCTTAAAGTTCTTAAATATCATGCTTACCATATAACTTTAGTTCAAGGATTACAGTTTAATAATTTTCAACAGCGTACTGTGTTTTGCCAATGGGCTTTGCAGATGATAGAGAATGATCCAGATTTTTTTCCTTTGTGCTTTTTTCTGATGAGGCTAAATTTCAAAGTGATGGAGTACGCATACTAGCTTAGTAAGCATAATTAAACGTAAACGTCAAACTTAGTAAGCATAATTGCCATTATTGGTCGGATGAGAATCCTCACTGGCACAGAACTGTAAACCGTCAAAGACGTTGGAATCTCATGGTATGGTGTGGGATTGTAAATGGGTATTTGATTGGTCCTTATTTTTTTCGAGGAAAATGTTAATAGGGACACCTATTTAGAATTAATAAGGGATCGGTTACCAGAATTGATGGAAAATGTCGATCTACAAACGAGACAAAGAATGTGGATCCAGCACGAAGGTACAACACCACATTTTACACAAATCGTACGGACATTCTTAAATGAAAATTATAATGGTAGATGGATTGGACAAGGAGGTCCGGTTAACTGGCCTGCTTCATCGCCTGATCTCACATCCCCAGATTTTTTTGTGGGGCTATTTGAAGAAAGTTGTTTTTGAACATCAGCCCACAACCAGAGTAGACATGCAAGAACGCATTCGTCGAGCATGCGCTGCAATTCGTAGGCAAACTTTGTTAAACGCCGTACCTCATTTCCAAAGGCGTTTAACTTTATGGCTTCAAGCAAACGGAGGTAATTTTGAACACTTGCTTCGAGGTTAGATTTAAATAGTGAGAGGCAAGGGGACTCACTTAAATAAAGCACCCCAAAGTGAGAGGCGAGGGGACTCACATAAATAAAGCACTCCAAAGGAAACATAATCCTATTACGTCCACGTCGTTGTTCCTGGGTAGCTCTAAAATTAGGAATTTTATGGCTTTGATAAAATCGTAGTCATTAATGCTTGGCTGGTCCTCTATCTTTCATTCGACTTTCATTGGCCTTCATCTTCATTGACCTTCATCCGACCTTAACATCATTTTCGACGAATTTCTCTTGCTTTTCTTCAAATCAGACGTCAAAAGTAGGGTTTCACACTTGATAAATCACTTTGACCTTGAAATAACCTTAAAAACTAGGTTTAACGTCAAGGTCATTGGTATCAGGAAGTGACCTTATTCGACCCTGAAAAAATTTTACTGTTTCGAATGTCTATCCCGAGGTAGCCCTCGTTATTTAAAAATTTTCGAAAATTTGACCTTCATTCGACCTTGCCATGACCTTGTTGACAACTACCATTTTGGACGTAATATTTCCCGCTCTTTTCAAATTCGGGGTCAAAAGTAGGTGTTCAAATTTAAAAACCACTTTGACTTGGTCAAAGTTATTGGCACCAGTTTGTGGTCCCCTCTGCCCCCTTCACCTTTGGTCTAAACGTTTTTTTCGTATCTAGCTTAGATTCTGAGAAATTCCAGTAGGGAGATTTAAATGGCCCACCCTGTATATATGGTCTGCTCCACTCAACACTAGTGACATTCGACTCAGCTCGTCAAGTAGGTCACCAATATGTATAGATCATCCCTACAATCGATTGTGTGTAAAATGAACGTCAATAGATATTTGTTTTTTTTTGCACTATTAAAGAGACATTTTTAATGTGTTTGAATTAAAGTTTAAATTTAAATAAACCGCAAACTTCTGAATGGCATGTCAATAAAGTATACATTTTTTAAATCTGAGGGAAGAGTTCTTGTAGAAAAATAAAAGTTATATAGTGCGTTCCATTTAAAAACAAATGATGTTTGTTTTTTCAATGTTCAATTATTAATTTTGATACGCGTAAAAGGTAATACAAAAAAATTTAAACTGTTATAAGAAGGTTTTTTCTATTTCGTACAATAGATCCAGCCAAAATGTAAACGAAAGCCCTGTACATAAATATACTAATTCACATAACAAAAATAAGTTTTTGAAAAATATCATACTAGGCTATCCATAGAGAAATATATGTTTGTGCATGAATTCAAAATGTTTTAGGTTTTTGCTTTGTACACCTTAGTTGGTGTTTCCGCACATATTTCATCGTTGATAAATATTAACCGACAAGTTAAAGACAAACGACTTGAAGGAAATATAACTTGTGCTGACTTTATGCAATATTACTTCTACATTCCATTTACCACTGAAACGAAGGAGCAGTGTGGATACGCTTTTCTGTTTATGGACATATCACTTGCCATTTACGCTTGGTTTATTGCTTGTAAGTTAATAACTAGACCTAACACACATATATACATACATACGTGCACGTTATTAATACTAGAATAGAAATTATATTCCCAAGTTTACTGTATAATTAGATCAAATCTGAATTAATATATGGCAAGACAATGTACCGTGAGCGAAATAATTCTTCCCGATTCGTAATATTTAAGTAATTACAGAACTTGGAAAGCAAGTAGTCGACCGCGTACTCAATATAGCGTTATGAAAACTGAACTAACTAACATGTTGTAACTGAAAATCAATATGGTGTTGTCCCCTCACTTGGGCAAACTAGTATGTATACTTAAAACATACACCGTAATTGAATTATACAAAAATCTGATAATAATACTATTTTCTACAAGGTATGGAATGGCCCATATTATTTGTGAAATCGTAACTACTCACAGTAAGTACTCACACTACTTGACAGTTTTGGAACAAACAACACAAATGCAATTTTTAAATGTTATTTTAGTGTTATTTCTTTTAAACCATTAGTAAAAATTATTTTCACATGCTTCCTTATAAACATCAATTTTGGAACTCATGATTAGCCATTAAAAATGTCACTTTCAATGAAAGTTGTTAAAAAAAATATTTATTAACAACATATACTTTCATTTATTTATATTTCGATGCCATTTTTAAGTATAACCGTCTAGACTTCTTTTATTGTTGAAGTGAGATCCTATCACAATTTAAATAAATAAGATTTAAATAAATTTAGTCTAGATGCCCTAGGTTTTACCTTTGAAATTTTATTGGGACGTACATATAATAAGAAATGTAGTTATTGTTGCTCATTAGAAATAACTAAAGTCCTGAAGAGTACAGTGTCACGCAGAGTTGGCACTATAAATCTCTATGATAATTAAATTATAAACCGTACATTTTAAGCGCACATTCTTGTCCCTGTGTACCCACGCAGTGCGTGCCATACGCACTGGACTCCTCTCCAGCAATTCTCGTGCGGGAATAGATGACGCCTTAATACAATTTCTCCATAAGAGAGCGAGCTATTCCGATGTTGACAGGTGTCGGTGTAAACGGGTCGACCGCCACATTGAAAGCAATATTTTGTCGCGAGTGACTAACTTGTGAATTCGTGTATGTACATTATTTACATATTACCTGATTTTGTGTGGATTTCTGCAATAATGGCACAGACGTTACCATTTCTGAATAGACTGAGAAATATGACGACGATTTTAAAATAGACGGATCACATATTTTATGTATTCCTTGCAATCGTCGACATATATGTCGTGACCGCCGAGTGTAAGACATTTATATTCCATTTATATAGAATATCCATCAAAAAAATATACCTGGCACTGTTACAAAAGAGGAATTTTGGTTTGATTTGTACATAATGTTTTGCTCATGTAGCCTTTCATGGAACGTGGTCTACAATATTTACTTTATACGTTTTTAACACGTGCATTGTCATCTGTAGATGTAAAAATTAATAATGTACCTACTGTTGTTAATGACAACAAACAACTGTTAGTGATACAAACAACGGTGCGAAATTCGTGAAAATAATGTGCATGGGTGTCGTCCTCTGTCGATGTGAACTATTTTGAGTTTGCACCTTTAACTTCAGTGAGGAACAATCATTTTCGCTCTATAACCATAATATACTTATACTGACCAAATCGCTCACGTTTAACGAAAAGGAATGTAGAAATTCTACTGGTCATGGCAACGTACTTTCAAGCAATAAGGACAGTCGATGTTTCTGAATGGCACAAGCAATATTTATGTACATACATACATTATTAACACATTTTTATTCCTGTCATTTTGATCTCCGTTCTTCCGGTCAATAACATGACAGATTACGGGTCCGGCCCTGCGTTACAGCACTCGTTCCGAACACTTGGAATAACAGCCTTGTTTGCTATTTTCGACATGAAAAACTCTTAAAAGTCGCTTAGTTTTCAACTGATAAAAGTTGCTATTCCTGGAATATGTTGTCCTGGATATACAGGGTGTCCGAGACATAAGTGTGCAACGTAATAATCTTTCCTTGACCCAAAAGACAACGATTTATGCCAACTGCATATAGTCAAAATTCCGCTTACGGCTAAATAGGGTATTCGATTATTGATTTTATATTGTATACGAATGTTTGTATATTTTTAGTGTAATTAATTTTTGTACATATATGTTTTAGCAAAACCATTTACACAGCGCGTTATATTTTGATAAATATTGAATTTTAGCTGATTTTTGGTTCATGGGTATTGTTCTACAAATAATTATAATTAATGTTTATACACGGTCTTACTGATTGCTTATACATTTACTTATTTGTACACATACTGTCTGATACTAAACACTGATTGTGAAATATTTTTCTCTAAACAATTTTAGAAACATACATTTTCCATAACTAAATACTAAATAAGATGAATCCTATTCAAAATAGGAAATATACGAGTTCACTGTTTTTCACTCAAAATAGATGGAAATCACAATTACAAACTAAACAAATTGTGGCCATGGCTCATTTCTCTTGTAGAAGCAGCGGTGGACACTTCGAGTAGTACAGTCTGGTGAATAATTATTTCGTTGTGGGTATCTCTGCGACAACCTTTTATAAGAACAGGTAAACTAGGATTAGCAGATAATACTAGTCACGTTCTCTTTTGATCAAGTCATTAAGTGAATCAATCTTTAAAAGTAACCAATTAGTTTATAAACTACCACAATCAATAGGAGGCAGGTGAATTTGGATTGATTGACTTTGCATGCTTGAAATTCTTCTGTCGCTGATTGAATCTCATTTATTTTTTCCAAAATTCTTTCTTAAAATCTATCCATAGGAACTTTAGGATCAATAGGAAAATTGCTTTCTCTAAGTACGGCCACAGGAAAAAATTATATGGTGTTATGTCACAGGACCTTGGAGGGAATATGTCTTCGGATCACCAAGCGGTTATTAAAGACATTTTGTAACATTACCATTGTTTCATAGGTACTGAGTGCTCTAGTACCATCTTGCAGGAAATAAGTTGTAACTATTTTGTCATTACATTACTCAACTGATTAACGGAAATTGTAGTAATTTCTTCCATATAATCGTTAGGTTCCATAAAAAAAAATTGATCATTTGATAACACACCAAACACCAACCTCCTGCTCATGAAAAAGGCTTCGACAAAAAAAATTTCTGGTTTTTCTCTGGAAATCAAGATTATCATATTTTGCGAATTCACAATCCCTGGAATAAAACCATGCTTCGTTGGAGAAAAAAACTGTGTCATGGTTGTTGTCCCAACATTAGTTAAAAACCATTAACAAAAATCTGCTCTACACGGTAATCGACGTTTCAAAATTCCTAAAAAACAAATAAACGGCAGGGAAGCAAGTCATTTTTTTAATAATAGGGCAGATGCGAACAGAAAGAACTGGCACAGAACAGAACTGCGACATGACAAACACAGACGTTTTAGAAGCATCTTGCATAACTTGACGCACATTTTCTTTCAGCTCTTCTGTAGGACAGCCATTCCCTTTGTTTCGTTCCACGCTCCCTGTTTTCCTAAACAGTTGATGTTGTAGCGAAGAAAATATTTAAACGTGTTATAGTCGATATTCACAATAACATCGGGAAACTGTTCTTAAAACTTGAAATAAGAGTTTTCGAGAGAATACGTGCAATATAATAATGGGCGTAGCACGTCAAAAAAAAATGAGTCAAAGATATTTTTAACACCACTGTTGAAATTTGTATTTCTGTTCTTTGTAACCAAAACGTCCTTAGTTACTATTTCACAATCTACACCACAGATTGTTTAAATGTAAAAAAATAATTAACTGTTAACAGTTTTCAAAGTGTACGACTTTGATTTTTCTATTTTCTTTTCTTTTTATGAAAATAGGACAGTTGTATCAAATGTATTTGTGTTAAAAGTAATTTTATTTTGTTCGTGGATTTGCTCAACTCGCTACACTCGTTTCACAAAATTTAGCACAACTTTTGGGAGTGGAAAATAAACCACTTTTAGCACTTACATATATCATAAACAGCTATTTTAAAATGTTTACAAGATTTAATCAAAACCAGAAAACATATTGTAACATTTCGAACTTTCTTCTTATTTTAACATTAAACATCTAAAACCCAATGTTCTAAATACTACTGTAGTAATAAGGTACATCTACATGTTCTTTTATTATTTATTTGCAGTAAATTTGTAAAACGTCCACTTTCCACTAAACACGCCTAATTTCAAATTTAATGTACCTGCAGCTATTAAAATTAAGTAATAATACTTAGTTTTCTTTTTAGGTCATGATGGAGTATTTGTAGCACTATTGAACTGTCTAAGAACTCAACTATTAATATTAGGAGGAGCGTTTAGAACCATCAGAAAAAGATGTTTTAAAAAGCATAACATTCATGAAGATAAATTAATGTGCTACCAGGAAAATCACCCAGAATTAGAAAATGAAATATATGGGGAATTGAACCGCTGCATAAAGCATTTACATTTGTTACTAAAGTTGGTGTCAAAGTTATAAGAAATTAAAAGATATTATACAGGGTGAGTCAAACTTAACGCGACAAACGAAAGGTACGGATAGGGCATGTTATTCTAAGCAAAAAAGTTCTAATAAACATGTGTCCGGGAAATGCTTCCTAAGAGCGCTACGGACGTTCAAAGATGGCAGGCCCAAATTGATTTTCTTGCCTTTTATTTCAAAAACTGCTCGAAATGTCCACCGTCATTTTCAATGCAAAGTTGACATCTGCGAATGACTGATTGCGCGGCTGCACGACACTCCGCTAGTGGTATTTCTTGGGCAGCTTGCAAGATCCTCGCTCGGAGACTAGCTTCGTCGTTGACGGGCTCAGCATAAACTTTGCTCTTCATTCTGCCCCAAACATAAAAATCCATAGTGGTTAAGTCCGGGGAACGCGGAGGCCAAGGACGGGGACAGTCTCGACCGCGACCAATCCATCTTCCTGAAAAATGGTTGTGAAGCCATTGCCGCACTAGTAGAGTGTAATGGGCTGGGCAACCGTCTAACTGGAACCACCTGTTTGCTCTATCAATTAGAGGCATGTCATCTAATATTGCTTCAAATTCATTTTCCAGGAAATGAAGAAAGGCCGGACCATTTAGTCTTGGAGGCAAGAAATATGGACCAATGAGTGTATCGTCGCATAACCCCATCCAAACGTTGCACGAAAATGCATGTTAAAAATGTTGTTCTTTTACAGCATGCGGGTTTTCATGGGCCCAAATATGCGCATTATGTTGGTTAAAGATACCACTACGGGTAAAAAGTTGCCTCGTCCGTCCAAATCACCTTCCGATAGTAAGAAGCATCGTTTGTTATTTGTTCCAAGAACCACTCTGAAAATTCTCTTCTTCGAGGTAGGTCTTCAGGAAGCAAATTCTGAACTTTCTGCAAATGATAGGGGTGGCGACCATCTGCTTTCAGAGTTCGGTTCACAATGCTCTGGGAATAGCCTAATTGCAAAGAACATCTCCTCGTGCTACTTGAAGGTATTTGATCGAAGTGTTCTAGGATATTTTCTGTTCTTCGATTATTATGAAGGGGTGCAAAAAATACCGTCTGCTCGCGATTTCGAAGAAGTTGTCCCAGTTTCTCTTAATCGTTGAAATGTTCTAGTAAATACCGCTTTGTCGGGCACTCTTCTCATTGGAAATCTTCGGGCGTACTCATTCACAGCAGCGCGCGCATTACCATTACAGTACCCGTAAACAAACACAATATCCGCATATTCACTTGTAGTGTAGGTATTTGGCATGTTTCCGCAATTTACTCATAAACTAGCTTAAAATTAGTGACAAATTGAATTCAATCGACACGTCAAACAAGGCTGTCAAACAAACACTTTCAATTGTTATCAAGGCCTGCTTCTCTTTTTAATTAATAAGGCAGCGGAGTGAATTAATCAGTCATTCGCAGATGTCAACTTTGCATTGAAAATGATGGTGGACATTTCGAGCAGTTTTTGTAAAATTTTAGTTTGTTTTGTTACGTTAAACCAATTATTTTAAGCAGTTTTTGAAATAAAAGGCAAGAAAACCAATTTGGGCCGGCCATCTTTAAACGTCCGTAGCGTTCTTAGGAAGCATTTCCGGACACATGTTTATTAGAACTTTTTTGCTTAGAATAACATGCCCTATCCGTACCTTTCGTTTGTCGCGTTAAGTTTGACTCACCCTGTATACAGTCAACGAAAGTATTCATATACCCACTTTTTGAAGCTTATTAAAATTCTGATAATTTTTGTACTACAATTGGAAGATTTTTACATGCACGTTTTTTTTTTGCTTCTGATAGGATTACAGCTTGCGAAATTCTGCGTCTAATAAGCCGAGGCTAAAGGTGATGTGTTTTCAAATAATTGTAAAAACTCCGACATTTTCAAAGTTCTTAAACTCATATTAACGGAAAATCTTCAGAGTATCTATCTGACTTACTTACCTATATACCAAGTTGTCTCGTTTAGCCGCTAGAGGCCGTCAAAGTTGACATAAAATTTTAGTTTTTTGCCAATAACTTAGTAACGCCCTGTATGAACTTAATGAAATTTGATGTGCTAGTATTTTCCGACAGATGGCACATTCTGATATTTGAATCGAAGTTATTCCATTAACAGGGTGCGAAAAACTACCCCTACCCTTAAAGTAACCTGCTCGTATATTTTGGTGGGGGTGATACCGCTTCATCTAAATTTTTATCATAAAGATAAGCAATTTTTTAACAAATTTTCTCTCTTGTAAAATGTTTGTATTGCTTACCGTTTTCGCTGAATTCATGTTTTATTACATCATTGTCGATTCTAATACGATTTAATTGATTTCACTCTAAAATTGATTTTAGGACGAAAGCGAAATAAACAAACTTAAATAATCATTTATTGAGACTTAATTAGGTGTTCAAAATGATCTCCATTTTCATTAATACAGAAATCAATCCTACATAAGAAATTAAAGTGCACTCTTCTCAGGGTTTCCTCGTTCTGCAATTTTTGAACGGCATTTTGAATTCTGTTCCACAATTGTTCCTCGTTCTCAATACTCACAGAGTAAACTTTCTGTTTTAAGTCACCCTAAATGAAGAAATTTGTTTACATTTAATTAGGTGTTCGATACAAAGATTTCATGCCACCTTTAATAAATCCAAATAACAAATACTAGTTGGCCAAGTTACCGGGTGAAACAAATGCTGCAATTTGAAATTTGTCATTAGTGTCATTGTTCTGTTGACTCTGTAAGATGGATAATACATACACCTTTGACGAACAAACCGATATGTTATTAGTATTAGGGTTTTGTGAAGGAAACTGTCGTAGAAGTGTGCACGAGTATCAAAAAGATATCCCAATCGCAGAACTTCAAATTATCAGACCTTTAAAAACATTGAAAGACGTCTTAGAGAAAATGGTATGCTTAAGTTGAATAGACGTAATGCCGGACGGCTTCGACAAGCCCGAACAATCCTTGTAGAAGAAGAAATTCTGGAACGAATAGATGAATACCCGGAAACCAGTGTCAGATTATTGGAGAGGTACGTCAAAGTTTCAAAAAGTACAATAAACAGAGTTCTCACTGAACAACTGATTCGTCCTTTTCACATTCAACCAGTTCAAGAACTATTACCTCATGATCTTGCCGCTCGTCTTCAATTCTCACAGATTATTCAACAATACCGTACTGACGAATGAACTTCCACAAGAAAATTTTGTTTACGGATGAATCATGTTTCACAAGACGTGGAATAACAAATTTGCATAATCAACATTTTTATGCAGATGAAAATCCCCATGCCATTATAGCAAAATCTTTTCAACGCGAATTTAGTATAAACGTGTGGATGGGATTTATCAATAACTCTTTGATTGGTCCTATTAGGTTGCCAAATCGCCTCGACGGCATAATTTATTTAGTTTTTTTACAGATTACTCTGCTGGATATCTTCAACGATTTACCATTAAATCTACGCAATCAAATGTACTTTATGCACGACGGTGCCCCACCACATTTTGCACGTATTGTAAGGGAATATTTAAATGAGAAATTCCCAGGTTGATGAATTGGCAGAGGAATCGCTGCTCCCATTTCATGGCCACCACGTTCACCAGATTTGAATACTTGCGATTTCTTCATTTGGGGAGACTTAAAACAGAAAATTTACTCTGTGAGTATTGAGAACGAGGAACAATTGTGGAACAGAACTCAAAATGCCGTTCAAGAATTGCAGAACGAGGAAACCCTGAGAAGAGTGCACTTTAATTTCTTATGTAGGATTGATTTCTGTATTAATGAAAATGGGGGTCATTTTGAACACCTAATTAAGTCTCAATAAATGATTGTTTAAGTTTGTTTATTTCGCTTTCGTCCTAAAATCAATTTTAAAGTGAAAACAATTAAATCGTATTAGAATCGACAATGATGTAATAAAACATGAATTCCGCGAAAACGGTAAGGAATGCAAAAATTTTTGAGAGAAAATTTGTTAAAAAAATTGCTTATCTTATGATAAAAATTTAGATGAAGCCCCAACCAAAAAAAATACGAGCAGGTTACTTTAAAGGTAGGGGTAGTTTTCGCACCCTGTTAATGGAATAACTTCAATTCAAATGTCAAAATGTGCCATCTGTCAGAACATACTAGCACACCAAATTTCAATAAGTTCATACAGGGTGTTACTAAGTTATTGGCAAAAAACTAAAATTTTATGTCAACTTTGACGGCCTCTAGCGGCTAAACGAGACAACTTGGTATATAGGTAAGTTTAGTTAAATCGACTTATTTTGACGTCAGGATCATGTGGTAGCTCGTTGTACACGGAATATTGGGACACCCGGTATATATCCTCTGAAGACTTTAATACGAGTCCAAAAACTCACTACACTACTAGGTACTACAAAAAAAAACTACAGTACAAAGATTATCAGAATTTAAGCAACCTTGAAAACGTGGGTGTACATATAAATACTTTCGTGCTGACTATGTATATTCCTTAAAAATCAAAATTATCTACAAATATTTCTAGATACTCCATATGAAAAATAATACCCTTAATACTCAATAATAATAATAATATTCAAAACATGCCACTATAAAAAGTACCAAATTTCAAAATAAAGAGAAAAATGTAATTTTTACACCGTACGTAGTATATTATACACACATACATATATTTGTACATACATAACATACATACATATCCAACTTAATCAAGTATAACCTAACCTAGGTATATGCCACAAATAAATGTGACAAGTAGTTACCAAGTACTTTTCTCACAAGCGGAAAAATGTTTAAACTTCTAATAAATTCAGGGGATGAAAAAGTGATTTTTGAACACTTGTTGAACGCTATACTACTACATACACTCAAATATTACACATACACATAAATATTTTGAATAATGGAATATTTCTGAAACTAGTTGGTACGTAATAGAGGCGACTCATATTATTTTGTTGTTAGTTGAAAGTCATTGTAAATAAATCAATAATAATCCTATTTTCCTTTTGCGTAATACTACTTGTATAATAAATAATAAACCGTAAACTTGTGGAAAAGAAATTGCATTCAGACATGTCAAATATACATATACAGGTATATGTAAATGTTAATATTAACAAAATTGCTATGCTGTGTTTCCTCCTTTAACATCAAAGCAGGCTTGAACACGGTATCTCACGTTTCTATTTTGCGTACTATTGGCATTAAATCCATTGCGTCCAAGGGCGTAACCAGGGGGGCGATGGGGGAGATCGCCCCCCCCCCCAAATGGTCAAGTAAAAACCAAAAATAGTCGGGGGGATTGCGCTTGCCGTTGTCTCCAATGACCTTTTTTTTGCTTTTTTGTTTAATCTGCATTGGTCGCCCCCCCCCCCAAAGAAAAATACTGGCTACGCCCTTGATTGCGTCCCAGTCTTCTACATCTGCCACTCGTATTTCTTGAAAGGTGCATGGAGCATCATGCGAAGCCAATTTTTTCTCTTGAGCATATTCCTTACACACTCAATAGGATTCAGGTCTAGAGAGTTGGCGGACTAGCACAGTCTGGTAATATCTTTGGCTTCCAAAAAGTCTTGTACTTGTCTCGTTCGGTGAGGGGTCGGCATCGTACATAGAAACATATTTGGATCAACACCACTCCGCCACAGGCACACTACAGATAAAAGAATAGTGTTGATATAAACATTGCCATTCATGTTACCATTTAAGTTAATTGCAGCTGTTTTATCATGTGTCATGATTTCATTCCACAACGTAACCTATGTCAACTTGATATGGAAGTCTCAATAGTGTGCTCTGTCCTGTCGATTTGAGGACATCTAAATCTAAATCTGTTGTGTATCTGAGAGAATTCCAATCCTGATTTCGTTTCAGAAATGGGCACCTCTCCATATACATATGTCTTTATTCCATTGTAAATGTTCGTTTGATCATTCTAGTCGATTTATTTTATATGCTAAAGTAAATTGGCACGTAAAAGGCATTCTTATGAATAATTATGAAGTTTGCTGATCACAAATGACAATGTTATGCGCCGGCTGGAGATGTCGTCTAATGACTGGAGCATTCATACTGCATTTATTCCGGGCAGGTAACAACTAATAATTTCAAAATGATCTAGGACATCGCTGCTAACTTAGTCTCAAACTTTTTGAACGATCCCTTTCAGAAATTGTCTTGTCCGATATATTTTTTTACAATAATGGGAAATATCATTTAGGCCAATTTCAACTTAAGCGGTAATACGTCGACTTGTATGTCCGTCCACTGTATCGCCTCCTTCAACCAACGTAAAAAATTAAAGATATAACTCGTCGATTAGTTTCCTACAACACAACACGAATATCACACCCGATAAAAACATTTTCTTTTGGTATACAACTAAAATGTTAAATAAAAACAACGCTAAAATCAGAAACAGTGGCGTTTCACACAATATGTATGTAAAACACTTTTTGGATTTGGATATACTTTTTCTACGATCATAAAAACTATCCAAGGACGATAAAATTATAAACACCAATAACTTCTGTAACACTAAAATTAAGTGTGACATTTGCAATCTCTGGTAATTAAAATATCAGCACACCTTGCAACTACTTTTCCTTATAACCATATACAGAGTCCAGACTCGGTAGGCTCTACCAGAATTTATGTAACGTTTCAGAAGCAGGATGTTATAGAAGCCACTAATCAATAAGATTATCGCTCATTATAACACCTAAAAAAGTAGTATATTCTGTCTTTGTTTACATGTATTCTCACTCCTACTCACTCTGTTACTATATCTATATTATATTACTATGGACATTCTGTATGTATACAAAGTGCTTCACGATAGGTGCTGCCCATTAAACGTTTTGGAGGAACTACTAATAACACGGCGCTGAAAATTTGTATCTTTGTTATTATTATATACATATATACATAAGCATACAAGTATAAGCAGTTCTGGTTATACCGGAAGTGAACATTAACTGCGTTATTTTAAAAGCCATGCTAGGCATGCTACATTTTTTACCATATTTGATTGCTACTCTTTATTTTAAATGCACTTTAAAAATGATTGTTTTTCTGTAAATTGAACAGTTTTCGGGACTTTAATTTTAAGTAAAAAATTTGCATTTCAAACACTTCATAACTTTCATAATACATTCCTATGGTTATTTTTAAGTAGATATGAAAGATTGAGTTTACAGTCAAGTATACTAGATAAACGGCAAAATGTACAGGTAAATAAGTGGTAAAACTTGAAACAACTGTGTCCTTTTTGGAAAAAAATTAAGCGAAATGTATAAAACATAGGGCCATATAATATGGTTCCATTTAAAATAAATGGCATAAATAGAGCCCTGCGCAATGGTCTGCAACACAGGATCAGCCTCATAATAAGCGTTTAACGAGTAATAAAAGCAGCTAAACTATTACAGTGATTCATGCAAAAC
Organism: Aromia moschata; assembly: GCA_029963805.1. Lineage (NCBI taxonomy): Eukaryota > Metazoa > Arthropoda > Insecta > Coleoptera > Cerambycidae > Aromia > Aromia moschata. Next base: position 35,982 of record JAPWTK010001249.1, read on the forward strand.
TTACCCCCTTAACTAGGTGGAACCTCACAAACTGGATAAATCCGTAAAAACTTGTCAGCATCAGTTTCAATGGTTGTCTCCTTAAGTGATGTTCGCCGCATTGAAAAAATATTTGTATATTGTGAAAATGACCTTTCGACATCTACCGATGTAATATTCGCAACTTACAATAGTCCTTGAGTGCACTTAAGGGCTCTGAGGATGTACCGTCACAAATTTGTTTCAATCTGGTGAAACCGGCGTCTTTCTGTAGGACACTTGTGATCTTTTTTTAACGCGGCTTTTTAGATCATCTATAGCGTGTAACGCCATTTATTTTATTCACTGTTTGCAGTGAGTCCACTAACAGCAACGCACTGTCTTGCATTTTTTTTATGGCGTCATGTAATTGTTTATACTATTTGAAAATCGTTTTTAAATCAGTTTCAACAGATATATCTTGTAATTTTTTCTGACTTTCCTTAAAGGCGGCAGCCTGGTTGGGATTGCACTCTAGTATTACAGCTTTTATTTGTTCAAAATATTTAGCATAATAAAATTCTGCCTCCAACCAGGTTCCCCAGCGTATAAGAATCGGCTGTGGTGGTTCGGGAATATTGAGACACCTGCTGTGGAATGTACGAAGACGTTTCGAGATTTCAGAAACACTTTTTAAGTACTTGTTATTAGTACATACATCTATCTCTGGAAAACATTGTCTAATAATTTCGGCCACAAGATGTAGCGCAGGCACTTTATATGTAACATCCGTGTTCTTGAAGAGAACGGCTTACTACACGCATTGTCGCGCCACCATCAGTCACAAACATTAATACTTGACTTTTTAACAGTTCAAATTTTTGTAATGTCTCGAGCACCATCCGCGTAAGAGTTTCGCCAGCACACGCAGTTAGTTTCTTGCTTGCTAATAACAGTGGACATGTCGGTTTAAGAAGGTCCAGCACACGTACTATAATATTTACAATGGATTTTTTAATCCTACGTTTCATCAATACACAACCATAGGCGCGCATTTTTTAATACACATTTTATTTTGTTTATAACATCTTCTCGTGCAGTTGGTATATTGGTATGTCCTGCCACTTGGTAATGGCATCTGGGTACAGTATTTATTCCAGAAATCCTGAAAAGGTTTTTTCTCCAGTATCTGCAACGCGTTCCAATTACTGTTATCATATAACATAAATCATCATTAGCAATAAATCGAACATAAACAGTGTTTTTCGAGATACGCCAGTATTTTTCTGTATAGGTATGTATGTTGCACACTATTAACGTGCTTTTTGCAGTTATATTTATCCCAACACATTAGGTCTCTTTATTAGGTCTCGAACACCTTACATATTATCACAGCACCATTATAGTATAAATCCGGAAAATCCCTGATAAATGTATTTACTTTGTCGACGTGAGGTTATTTCTTGCCCTTCGGCACGTCGGACATAATATTTAATGTTAAACGTATTGTTTCTTTAGTATCGCGTAAAAATATAGCGCATAGCGTATCTACTCCACCACTCTGGGTGAACTAGATTGCAAGTAGGCGATGTGCAATCTGCTGTATACGTTCGGGACGCATCGATAACCACTTCCGACGGCCGGTTCTGTCTGGCTGATCGGTGGCCGGACTCTACTTATGAAGAACGACGTTTTGCCATATATCTAGTATTCTTGACAGTAAACTCAACCTAATGTTGCATAATAACTTTTGTGTATTCTTATCTCTTTAGTTATATTATGTCCATAATATTTCAACATTAGTGATATGTTTAACAATTTTGGAAAAGTAATAATGGAAGTAATCCCATTTTGTGAAAATTATTGAAAATGTTGTCGTGGCAACGGGTAGTGAAGGGTTGGCACTATCAAGAGAGGGTTAGCACTCTTGTAATATTATTATTAACTTCATAAAATACCATATTATTAGTTTTAACCTAACAAACGTATTATGTAGGTACGTTCAATTATTACATTGACAATGGTTATCAAAGTCCTTGAAACAATACATGAAATTTAAATTCATATTCTAAAAGTTATATCGTGCTATTTAAAATAACGAAGTTAATGTTTCCTTCTGGTATAATGGGCACTGGCAGAAAATTGACATTACTTCCGTCAGTATAACATCCCGGAAAATCCATTGATACCGATTTTCATATCTATATTATTTACAGTTCTCCTAAAACATTTAATTAACAGGTTAATTTTATAACTCATCATAAAGCACCCTGTATATTATGTAGAAACGCCAAACACATGCGCTGTGTGAAATAAATAGTTTTTCCAAGGTGTGGATAAATAAAAATCATAAAAAATATTAAGTTTGAATTATTTGAGAACATATAATTTTCCATAATGGTCGTGGACGTTTTCATTTAGATACTATTATATAATTGAGAATGAATAAAACAAAATCAGTTTCTTTAAACTTTTTTTTGTTTAAAATAAAAGCAGTAGAAACTCATTAAATGCACCTCGTTCGAATTCTCAATTATCCGAATGTTCAGAACGCTTTCTTTTTTTTCTTTTCTCATAAGGGGGTAAAGAGGAAGCAAGTGAGCCGTGGGCCAATAATGAAGAAGTGTGAATGACCATGACGATATGAAGATAGAATAATAAAAATAATAACAATAACCTACGCACGGAGAGGCAAGGTTGGTGAGAGCAACTTTGTTTACGGGTGTGGCAAACCCGCATAGTCTGGCTATGCATGGAGGAGCAGGGTTAGTGAGAGTAACTTTGTTTTAAGTGTACCTAGCAATCCTGCATACCCCAGCTGCGCACGGAGAAGAAAAGTTAGTGAGGGTAATTTTGTTTTCGGGTATGGCAACCCCGCGCACTCCAGCCAAAGCATGAAGGAGCAGGCTTGGTGTCAGCTTCCTTGTTCTCGGGTGTGGCAGGCAAACCCGCTTACTTCAGCCGCATGTGGCAAACCCGCTTACTTCAGCAACCCAAAAGGGAAGGATTCACTAATCCTTCCCCTTTTGGTTGGGGTAGGTGTGCATCGCTATGCACACCTACCGAGAAGCCAGCATGAAGAACGACGAGAACGATTTCTACAACTAGTGACCCACTATGAGCTCATGAATCCAATAAATAGGCCCAGAATACCTAAATTCAGGAATGTCAATAAAGCACATTGCAAACAGTATTCTACAACAATATGTGGATGGCACAAATGATCTACAAAAGGCACATTTGGTCATTTGGACCTCATCCTTGAATTGAATGGACAGCAAGTATGGTATATACGCCGAACCCCAACCGAAGGAACAAGGACAGCGATACACCAATGTGGAGGAAGAGGCTTGGGAAGAACATCGACGAGCTAACGCTGATGTCCTCAGTGAATTTCTAGTAGGAAACAACTTTCGAAGGGTCATGGCTAAAACACAAGCCATAACTAGAAAGGCGCAGATAGATTTGAATAATGCAGACCATCGGCAACAACTATTGAACCTCAAAGATAGGACAAATGGCGAAAGGCGAAAGCGAAGCGTGCCAGGCTACGTAGATACAACAGGCTGACAAAGAGAAAACAACAGAATGCTGCGTTCGAGAACAACCAAAAGCAATTTCTGAGAAGTTTGGAGAAACAGGATGAAAACCAACATCGATCCAGAGCGATTCACAGCGTATTGGAATTTTATATGGAGCGACGTCGACGCGTACAACGAGAATGCGCCATGGATTGAGGAAGTTGAAACACACAACCAAGATCTCAACCAAATGACTGTCGGAAGTATACCAAGGAGAACATAACCTCGGCAATCAAGAGGACAAAAAACTGGAAAGCAGGCAGCAGGCCCCGATGAGATCCACAATTTCTGGTTGAAGCACCTATCCGCATCTCATGGCATTCTGGCAAAGTGTTTCACGGAGGCGATCAACGATCCGCATGTCGTACCTGATTTCCTGATGACAGGCAACACGTTCATGCTTTCCAAAAAGGGTGATGCTGCACAGCCGAAGAACTACAGACCCATCACATGTCTGTCCACAATATATAAGCTGTTCACGTCTATCATAAATGAAAAAATCTATCGTCACTGCTTGGAAAACAACATCTTTGAGGAAGAACAAAAGGGATGCATCAGAGGCGCAGCGGGGTGTAAACATCAACTGACAATCGACGCTGTGGTACTGAAGCAAGCCCAAGTAAGAAGAAGAAACCTGCATATGTGTTACATCGACTACAGCAAGGCGTTTGACTCGGTACCTCACGACTGGCTACTTAAAGTCCTGGAAATTTACAAAGTCTGCCCTCGGATAAGAGCTCTTCTCCAACATCTTATGCAGTCATGGAAAACAATCATTTGAGTCTCTAGAGGGAACATAGGTCAAGTTAAAATCAAGAAGGGAATCTTCCAAGGTGATTCACTCTCACCGGTTTGTTTCTGTTTGGCACTCAACCAATTATCTACACTACTGAATAAGACAACCGCTGGGGACAAGATCAACATGAGAAACCGAGCAACACTCACTCACCTGCTCTACATGGACGATCTAAAAATTATACAGTGGGTCCAAGGCAAAACTCCAGGCTCTCATTGAAACTACTAGGACCTTCAGCGACGACATGAAAATATCCTTTGGCCTGGATAAATGTGCCTCAACTGAAGAAAGAATTCCAAGAGAAATATAAGAATCGGGTGACAAAGTTGCCGAATACGCTTTTATCTGGAGGCAATTTTATCAAAGCCATCAACTCGTGGGATGTCCCTGAATGTGTGCACTGGGGTGCAGACATTCTCTTTCGGAATCGTCAAGTGGTCCGTTACTGATATCGATGACCTCGACCGACTTATCAGGCGGCTCCTAACCAAGTTCAGGCACTTACACACAAACTCTTCAGTAATCAGATTCTACCTGCCTCGAAGACGAGGTGGAAGAGGTCTATTAAACATAAAAAATCAGTGCCTTAATCAAGAAGCTTCCTTAAGAAGAAAATTGCTAACGAACAGGGACCCGCTAATAACAGCAGTAGCAAGAGAGGATATACGCCTGGACATACGGCTGGACATACGCCTTTGAGCCTTGGATGTGAATTTATTCCGGTCGACATATCAACAGAAGAGAAGCTCCCGGACACAGTGGATGGAACATGCTTTACAGGGCCGTTTTCCAAAAATGCTACAGCCAGACCACATCGACAAAGAAAATTCAATCAAATCGCTTACCGACATCTGTACCCCGAAACCGAAGGCTTCTTGACGGCCATTCAGGACAGGGTTATAAAAACAAGAAATTACCATAAGCATATCCTGAGTGACGACGTCGAAGACATATATGTAGAAAGTGTGGATCTGCAGGCGAAACTATAGAACACATAATAGGAGGGTGTCCTGCGCTAGCAGAGTCAGCATATCTTGGCACAACCAACTTGCGAAGATGGTTCACCAATAACTGGCACTCAAGTATGGTCTGTTAGCGACGACTCCGCCATACTACAAACATATTCCGGAAGCTGTGCTGGAATCGGAAGCAGCAGTGATGTAGGTACTGGGATAGGATGAATTTCCTCCCCTCGCCTGAGCCTAATTTCTGCTGGAGGTGGGAATGAGATATCAAGCCATCACTGTCTGCAGCAAGAATGGGTGACTGTTCCCCAGCGTTTACGCTGAGAATTGTGACTATGTGAGAAGTCGTTTTATGCATCACGTGCATTTATATAAGTACTAATATTTCCTTTTTTTCTCCAATATTCTTGGTCAGTATATGAATTTGTATGTATGTATTTATATTAAAAAATTAGTTTTCATTATCCGAATTTTTGGTTATTCGAACGAATGTTCTCTTTACGATGTTATGTTACAATGTTATGTTCCTCTTCGTTACGATGAACATTGAAAATACGCTAGTGATACTATACGCTCTTAATTCAATAACGTTATAGGTCGGTTACATGCTACAGCTTTTAGCTCAGTCTATTTTGTGTAAACTAAACGTTCTAAAGATTGATGTGATTTTAAGCTCCTACACGTTCTGACACGTTTCTCTACAGTATCTATTATCATTTAGGTCAAAATATTATATTCTTCCGAACACATCGTCGATTAGCATATTTTAGTTATTAGTTAAACACATGTGTTTATACTTCGTGATAATGTGATAATTCAGAACAGAGTGATACTGAGAAATACTGAGAAATACTGTGCGAGTTACACAAGCCGCGTCTTATTCGCGCAAGCAAGTTTTTTGTCCACACGCGCAAACCCGTTTATGCGTGCAATGACGTTGGTTGCTAAGACGGAACATGTAAACAGCGTATAAAAATATTCAGTTTTTACATATGGGTATGTATACGAATAGATAAATAAAACTAGAAATTTTGTGCTAAACAAGTTAAATCTGAAAATTGATAACTTATCAAATTGTGGTAATTAACGATCCAGTTTACTTGTTAGTATCTGGATACATAGAATACCTACATAGTACATAAAAAAATTGATAAAAAATCCAAATCCTAAACATTTATCTTTATTGAATCATCTCCAATTTCCGCGCATAGTACCCACATATGTTATTTCATTAATAACACAGCGCCACAAAAGAAAATGTCCAGACCCAGAGGGTTGACCCCCCCCCCCCCCAACCCCGCCGTTTTTGGGGTCGCTGAAACCGAATATGACCATAAAAAAATGTAACTAGCCATTTCCCCGTTACCACCCCCATACACCCCTTTCTTCATACAAAGTCGAATAGGGTATGTATTCCCATGTTTTCTAGGCCACTAAGAACGAAGAAGACGACCAAAAACAAATTCGACCCCGGCGTCACCCCCTAGCGCCAACTTACCACCCCCATACACCCCCTTAAGGGGCTTAAAATATCAATTCTCATACAAAGTCGAGTGGGGTGAGTGTTTCTACTTTTTACGGGTCACTATAATTGAATACGACCTTAAAAACATTTTTTAACCACGTACCTTTGCTCTTTCACTCTCTGGTACCTGCTATCAAAGTGGTTTTAATGGCATATTTATGAGAAATTATAAATGATGGGTATCTTGAGGGGTTCTGTTGCCGATTTCCAGGTCCAATGTATGTACCCAGTTCTACTGCTGGGTGGAAAATTCGAATAGGCGAGTAGCCTGGCGTTTCTAATGAGTCGGCAACAAAAATGAGCATAGAATATCTTCCACTCACACTCGCCTCCTTGGACTGCCATAGTCATATCCACCCCTCCTCTAAGCCACTTCTCCCCTTCCTCCTTCCCTCCAGCCCCAAGTCATTTTTATAGAAAACTAGAAAGTACTTGAATACTTAGATTTTCCATAACCAAGACTAAACTTAACAAATAATAAACTTAAAACAAGTCAAACTAAGAATAAACATAAAACTTTCTTCACTCCTTCGAACCTTCTGTTACTGCACTACTTTTTTTGTGGGACTGTGTAATTACATCGAATCATTGTTACTAAAACTAATGTATACTTTCAGGACACGAGACGATATTGAGAATACGTTTGTTTATGTGACGCTTACTCAAACACTTGTATCTCTATTTGTATTTGCATCCTGTTTATACAATGCATCAACTGTAAGTATTTTAAAATTTGCCGAATTCTACCTTTAAGACGGTGTTTGTATTGAACCAACAGTAACATGGTACCTACGTTCTAGAGTGCTAACCAAAAGTTGTTTTGTGCAACTGTAACATTTAAGGGATCCCTAAAATATTTTCTGGGATTGGGAGGATGTCATGATCTTCCCGTGATATGATCACAGACTTGTGACCTACGTCACGAATGCGGAGACAGTATGTAACCCAATTGATCTTTCAGCACGTATTTACTGAGATCATTTGGTGAAATAGAGATCAAAAATCATAACACAGTTGCACGTACTAACGTTTGCTTAGTATTCTAGTCTGTACTGTTGATTACTAAAAATAATCGAGTACCTACTCCTCGCACATCAATATATCGAGAACTGGTCCGCTTGTATGTTTTAATTTGTGAAATCTGTGTTTTTGCGTTTATGTGGTTGTAAGTAAGATTGACAAATGTCAATGTAAACGACTGTTTGTTACTTTTGTGACTGTAAGTCCTGTTGCACAATTGAACTAACCACAACCATAACCATAAGCATAACTGTAATTTTTATGTTTTGTCCACAACAAATCTGCGTAAAATCGTGTGTATTTTAAAACTCCCGCATAGAGGATTCAGTTTAGCCAATTTCACTAAATTAAACATTTTGTGTGAAAAATCAGAAACGACACTGGAATTAGAAGAAATGATGGATATCGAATTGTTAACTAATATTGTAGTAATTTAGTATTAATTAGTGTTAGTTACTACAATATTTAGGGTAACCCTCAACCAATATTTCACGAGATTACAGGCACAAGGTTGGTATAACTGGCAAAACGTAATTTTAAGCGTAAAGATAAAATAATTTCATCTTTATGTGTACGGTTATTGACGATTGAAGGTCATTCTTAATGCTAATGTTAACTGAATTAGTTGTAGACAAGAACATTATTTTCATATACTCCATCTTTGTGGTTGTGGTTAATTTTACGTTTATGTTAATTGTGCAGGGGGCCTAAGTGTTTGTTAACTTTTCATTGCCAGAAAATTAAGAAAACACTTTAATTTTTGTTATGTGAACAAGTAAAATAAAAATCAATATTTAGTCATTGTGTCATTAGCTTCTGATGACCGATCGTCACTATCGAGCCACTCATGATTCGCTCGCGGTTCGCTCTCGGTTCAGTAAAATCCTATCTTATTGTAACATTTTGTTTAAGTCGGGTTGGTTTTGTATGATAAATTAAACACACACACCTGAATATTAATATTTAATATACAATATAATGTACCTACTTAAAAATAAATGGTCCATTACCAAACACCCTGCTGATATACTCATGTTTTGTTTCTACAAAACATTTTTAAATTTTCTGTTTCAGTAACAATAAGTAGAAATGTATGGTTTATGATCTTTCACCTCTTCAAAAAACAGAGCATGAGGAATCACTTTCACATCTAATTTTTGTTAATATATAATAAACATTTAATTAGAGTGACTCCCTAAAAAAACAGGTTATATTCTGAAAAGTGTGATATTAAAGGTATGTAGTATACAGAGTGTTCCACCTAAGGCGGATTCATCCATCACTCTGTTATTAGAAATTTAACAAAAAAAGTGCTTTGGGCGGTAGTTGTCTGGAATAATTGTGCATATGAGGAACATATTTTCAATTATATAGGGTGCTCCTTTTATTCTGCACGCCACCTAACTTTGTTATTTTAAATTGTACACCCTGTATATGTTTACATTTTTTGATTCCCCGTTTAATTCTAGGTCGACTTTTTGAGATATTTTTAGAGGTTTTAGGTTAGGTTCTTGAGATATTCAACTGTCTTTGAAAAAAAATGACGATTTCAGTTCTTTGAATGAGGTCCAATAGCATTTAAACCATAAAAGATAGAAACCTGCGGTTTGGACGTTTCGATTTAGCACAAATTACCCTATATTTTTAACTATGGGCAAAATGGATACGTTATTCAGAGCCGGAAATATCGGACCGTACATTTGACAATTTTAAAACGTGAATACTATTTTTTTTTTCAAATGGCATGACCCATATTAAATAGTGCCGTTGGATGCGAAATTAAATGCCCTTTCTACTGATATCGGGTTATCAATACTTATATCCAACAGTTTTCCAAGAATATTCGATTCTTTCTAAAGTTTGCAAAAATCGGATGTCTACAGCGTCACGTAGGCGTTGCAAAATAACTTTTCCCTCACATTTTGTCAGGTTTGGGACTGGCAGTAATAATACTTACTGGCATGTTTAAAAAGTGGTTTAGCAAACAAAAATAAACCACTAACAACAACTAATAGAACGCAAATGGAACGAAACTCCACAATCAAGAAAAAACGACATAAACTTAGCCTACTGGATGACAACAACTGCTCAAAATGATGTTTAAAAAGTGGTTTATCAAACAAAACTAAACCACTAACAACAACTAAAATAGAACACAAGTGAAACGAAATTCAAACAAAGACAGGGAACACAATCAAGAAAAGGCTACATAAACTTAGCCTGTTAATTTACAACGACTGCTCAAAATATTCTCCGTTTTGGTTAATACACATGTGGATTCGTTTTTGAAAAGAATGTCCGGATAGCGTTGTGCATAAACTCTTGATGCCAATAACGGATTTCGGTGGCAAGCACCAAGAACAAAACCATATCAACCATTTCTTCCTTCGTCAGTTACATTGATACACACATATTATGATACACTTTAACACGTTTTCACAGTAAAATAACAAGTCAAAGCTAGTCAACTCTAAAGTGACGTAACTCAATTGCAACGCCTCCGTGACGCTGTAGACATCCGATTTTTGCAAACTTTAGAAAGAATCGAATATTCTTGGAAAACTGTTGGAGATAAGTATTGATAACCCGATATCAGTAGAAAGGGCATTTAATTTCGCATCCAACGGCACTATTTAATATGGGTCATGCCATTTGAAAAAAAAAATAGTATTCATGTTTTAAAATTGTCAAATGTACGGTCCGATATTTCCGGCTCTGAATAACGTATCCATTTTGCCCATAGTGAAAAATATAGGGTAATTTGTGCTAAATCTAATCGTCCAAACCGCAGGTTTCTATCTTTTATGGCTTAAATGCTATTGGGCCTCATTCAAAGAGCTGATGTCGTCATTTTTTTCAAAGACAGTTGAATATCTTAAAAACTATAAGAGATAGGTATAGGGAACCCTTAACAAAGTCGACCTAGAATTAAACGGCGAATCAAAAAATGTAAAAATATACAGGGTGTTCCATTTAAAATAACAACGTTAGGTGGCGTGCAGAATAAACGGAGCACCCTATATAATTGAAAATATTTTCCTCATATGCACAATTATTCCAGACAACTACCACCCAAAGCACTTTTTTGTTAAATTTCTAATAACAGAGTTATGGATGAATCCGCCTTAGGTGGAACACCCTGTATACTACATTGACGTGGACGTTACGTTTGGAGTTTGGAATAAATATTACCATTAAAAAAAATTGCACAGTAGTATATTTATTAGAATTTAACATTCCTATAATGTTGATTGTTTGCAATGTGGCGTTTTACATTTTTTACTTTTTTCATAAAAATTATGACAAACTATTTCACCATTTTTTTCATATTTGAGTTAAATAGTGTAATGATTTTCGGATATTATTCTTATCTTCTTTCTTTAAGGAAGAAAGCTGTTTGTAAAAGACTGGATATTTTTCGTAATTATGAGGCTTATAAATGCTTAAAGAGATATCATGTTTTTAGTAAATGTTTCAGAAACACTAACATTTTGACTTTTTTTAAATTCTTAGTGTTTTTTAATTTTTTGCCTTTTTCTCTTTCTAATCATTGATTTTTTTTAACGTTTTGATGTTTTGCAAACGTTTGCATTTGTTTTGTACTTTTTGACTCATTGTATCTCTATTTGTCTGACAGTCGTCCAGATTGTCATTTTTAACATTAATGTTAGCTCTTTTATCTGCTCTACTTAACCTTCTTGACCATATACTTTTTAATACCATTTTAGACTTATATCTCTAGCTTTTTAGACCTATATAAAATAAATCTTAGTCTTAAATAAAACTTTTGACCTCTTTGACTTCCTTGACGTTAACCAACTGCCCTTGTCCTGCACGATTTTCTTTTCCTCCTAACCTGCTACTCCGCCTTGGCCTCATTATGTCCTCCTTGATTTCCCTGCCCTCATTAACCTCTTTATCATCCTCTTCTCCTCCTTTTGTTTTCCTTGTCCCTTGTCCCCCTTAACCTACTTTAATCCCTCATAATTTCCTTTTGTTCTGCTTGTTCTCTTCCACATCCTTTTGTTCTCATTGTCTTCCTTAACCTCCTTAAAGAACAACGGCGAAGTGATGACGATAGGAGGACAAATGTCCTCCTATCGCCATCATTTCGCCGTTGTTCTTTTGTACCTCCTTTTGTCCTCCTTGCCCGCTTTAACCTCATTTTGTTTATCTTGTCCTGATTAACCTCTTTCTGTCCTCCTTGGCCCCTTTTTAATTTTGTCCTCCTTAAACTCCATTTGCATTCTTAATCTTTTTTTTTGCTCATTAACCATATTGTCCTCCTTAATCCCCTTGTCCTCTTAACCTCCTTTTTGTCGTTCCTTTGACCTCCAATTGTCCTTGTCCTTTAAACTCATTACCCTCCTTGCCTTATTATCCTCGTTAATATAATTATGTCTTTTGACTTTCTACCTGCAATACTATACAAATGAGGATATAAATACAGACTTATTAATATGATATGAGAATTAATTTACCTCAAAATCTATAAAATGACACATCAGATAAATGTCTTTCTTAATTCACATTAAAATACAACCCCCTTGCGCCGTACCCGTACCATCAGCCAAATGAAAATAAATTCGTTATCTGACTTGGTCACACATATACGTTTTCACAAATTTTTAATATCGCTTATACTTTATTTTTGTAATTATTGTCATTATTTGTTATTTAAAAAAAAAAAACAGCGAAACAATACTTCAACTCCACTACATCGGTGTGAAAATAATATGGCTTACTGTTAAATATTTTTCAACATGGATGTATTATAAATCACACGTATTTGGTCGTAACTTTTTAAGAAATGGATATATAAAAAAAATGTACTTAGAAAATAAATTGCAAATTAGAAGATGTTTTCAGCGATACCATAAAACTGGTATATTTCTGTAAAAAAAATATTTGGTGCGTCGCGCCGCTTGATGTGTAGTTTTCATTATTCTAGGCCCACCGCAGACGACCGACTATCGGTCACCTACAATTTTGTCTGTATGAATGCAACGTATACGTTTACATGAGACACCGCAGACGATAGACTAAAAAGACGGCCCGGCTAAAAAATTGGAACCTGTTCCATTTTTTGTAACCGACTCGATTATCTGTGACGAGTCGTTAACAAATGGAACAAATTCACTCTTATCAGGTATCGCACATGAACTACAATTTAGTCGGGCGAAGTCAGTAGCGTATCACATAGTCACAATCTGGTTGTGGATACAAGATCATCAAATAATATATGAAACTTTCATTTCAATAAACTTTGACTAATAAGTGGGTAAATAAAACATCGTAAAAAAATACTATTTCTTCTTTTTCTACGTTTTAGTAATATTGCAATGTACATTAATTCTCAAATTAATTTTAATAATGTCCAAACTCGAAACAAGTTTTTTAAGGCAATAAATTAAAGAGTTTAAATTAAATAAAATTAGTACTTGTTACATAACTGGTTGACTAAACAGTTTGCTATTAATTACTGGATCTCAAAATAAAGATTTGTTCCAAGACAAATGTTAGTTTCCCATTTAACAATTGAAATTTATTTAAATTATGAAAATTGTAGCGTCTAATGTTTCTGTTGTAGTTTCCTGTTGGATCACCAGAATTTTTTTCTCAATTAGAATATTTTTCGTGTGTACTGATACAACTTTATGTCTTTTGTTGGTTTGGCAATGAAATTACTTTTGCGGTAAGTATTCAAACATGTATTGTCTTCATTATGTGAAAAATGGTTAATTTTTTAATAACCAATATACATATGTAAACTTAAGGGGGGCATACCAATTAGAAAGGCATATTTTCAGGATTTTTTTAAGGTAGTAATAATGGAAAGATTTTTTTGAAACTTTAGGATATTGTTACACAAGTATTGAAGTTTTCATACAAATTTTTTATTTATTTTTTAAAAATGGCGGATATACAGAGCGATACGTGAAACCCCTTTCGAAATCTGCGTCCAAAACGACGGCCGTAATTTTGATCTGAAACATAAAAATAAAGTTTATTCTCAAAGTACTTAAACATTATTTTCTAGAATATGAACCTAAATTATATTAAAATTATGCCTGTTTAATAAATAAATAATGAAAAATTAAAAAATGACCTATTTTTTAACTGTTTTTGGTTATAGATAAATACTTTTTTTAACAATATTTTTTAATCAGTTAGGTTCATACACTTTCGAATCACATAAGAAATGTGTGTGTAAAATTTCAGCAAGATCGGTTGGATAGTTTTTGCGTAGTTTTCTACGCAAGTTGAAAAAACACAAGTTGTGGGAAAACGCGTTTAAAGTTTGTAGAACAGAAAAATCGAATAAATTATAAGAAAGCATGGACTGAAATAACTTTCCAGTTAATCTGCGATTCCTGGTCCATAAAAAAGATCTTCTGTTTCCTCAAAAAACCGATTTTCCTCAAAAAGAGCATCTTTTCGTGCTTGTCGAACTTCCTTTGACGCCAGCTCCGAACGACGATTTTGGCGATTAATACGTTGCTTGATCGTTTCTTCGGCGTAAATTTGGCTGGATTGATAACAGGCATCATAACTCTGAAACGAGTTCGAATTTCATTCTAAAATATTACAGGAATATTCTTGGAATGGTATACAACAATTTTATGAAAACAAAAAAACAGAGTTTTTCGAAATTCTAATTGGTATGGCCCCCTTAACGTCACCAAATTCATAGATAAGCAACATACACCTATATTTTGCGTTATTGACTTCACACTTTGATTTTTTAGTTAACATTTTACAGATAATGTTTAATAAAATACAAAGTTTTATTAGAAAATATTTGTGACGTTGACATCCTGACAGTGCGCAAGACAAATTTTACTTACTACTTACTTTAAAATTATGTTTACTATTTATTTACAATTATTATACCTACGTCATTACCTATATCAAATCCGTTTTCCGATTAATGAACTTATAACCATATTATCTAATAACCACTAGCGCATTCGACATATCTGCTAATGTCAAATGTGTTGTGGTGTGGTGATATACAAGGACTACCCTCTAGACTGCCAAAAAAAAAATGTTATATTGTCGAAAACTTCAAAAACGCGATATTCAAATGTTTTTTCAATTATCTCAGCATAATTTACTAATTTAACTGATCTTGTAACTCTACCTAACAATAACGAGGTTACCAATGGTACCCACTTAATTAGAATTAAGTAGTCTGTATTCATTCATCACATTATATTCAGCAAAAATAGATCTCGGTTTCCGCAAAATATATAGGGTGCTTATTCTATATATGTGATGCGGTCTGTGAAAAGGTACCAGATGTCGGAAAAACTGTTTTCGGGTGGGGGGTCAGATTTCGATAGAGCATAAATTTCGCTTCATTAAAAAAAAGAAGTCTCTAGCGTTAATATAGCTCTAACTGGAAGCAGGTAAAGTAGCGGTCAATCAAGTCAAGGTCAATATGTAAAATCGTAATTTTGAAAAGAAATTGATATCTCGTCTTCTATTGCTCCAATGCGGCTGAAATTTTGGTATGATGTCCTGCGAATATGTACCTACAGATATTTCTATCGATATATATCTATTGTATCGCTAGTAGGGGCGATACATTTTTCGACTTGAAACTACTTTTTGGGCTGTAGCGCAAAAATCACTTTTCCGACATCTAGTACCTTTTCACAGACCGCATCACATATATTTAATAAAAAAAAACTATTCCTCGAAACACCCCCATATTTTTTGGTAAATAAAATTTTCATTCAACATCAGTTTCAAAATCTACAGGAAAAGTAATATTGATTCGCTTTTTGAAAGATAAAAATATATTAACAATCAACAAATTAAATATGGGGTCAGTTTTATGTGAATCAGTTATGTACATTTCATTTCTGTATCTTAACTTCTGTATATTTATGTGTAATTTTGTACATTTTTTTGTTTTTATAATGATTTATTTAAACATATTCGTTTTCGTATAATTATTTAATTCAAGCGTATGAAAAACTAATAATAAAACAATAAAGATTTTATTATTTTTTATTTCGAAATTTTTTCGCGTTTTCTTATTGGTGAGACTTTTAAATGCTCGGGTCCTTAGGGAACTGCCTACTTTGCGTAACTGATAACGCGGTATTGGTTGTCTGGATTGTATTTCGGTATCTAGATATCCCTGCCGAAAGAATTTCATGTTTTAAGTTACAACGACGAAGGTCCCATTCTGCCATTAATTACATATTGTTTAACTGTTACAGAGCGACTTAATTAGAGTGTCCCTATATGAAGGTGAATGGTACGGTGCCAGTTCAAGATTTAAACGGTCTATGCTAATAACGATGTGTCGCATGCAACGACCTGTTTACGTATCTATCGGAAAGTTTTCACCGCTCTCATTAGTCACATTAGTAGCGGTAAAATGTTTTAAAAATTTTGCAATTCATTGTATTATACGCTATTATTATATATTTTTAGGTCTGCAGAGGTTCATTTTCTTACTATACAGTTTTAAAGAGCATGAAGTAGGAAACATATTTGTATAGCATACGTGCATATGTATATTATACGATAATATAACATTGTTAGAAATAATAACAGTTTACGTTATTTTTTAAATACACTCACATATTATAGGTGCATCTATACAATATTTTATTTAAAAAAAAAAACAGCTAATTCCCAAACTGAAAGTAATAAGTACTTTTCTTAAATAGTATTAGCCCATTAATATACCGTGTGTGTAAAGCCGACATCGGTCAGTTATGAACAAGGACAAACAGAAGTGAGACGACAGATAAGAAGCAACCGCACACGCATCGAAGGTAGTGAGGGATAAGACCGGCCCTCTCACCACCTGTGTTTGTTCTTAGAACGAGAAGTGTAGCATTTGTCATTTTTCACAACTGGCCGATGTCGGCTTGACACAAACTGTATACCTTTATGACATAAAAATTACGAGACCTTTTAAAAATATTATAACTAGGTTGACACCCTTAGGTAGGTTTTGAAATCACGGCCATATGCAGATCATATTGTCTTGTAACTATTTATTATATTTATTTGTACGACTTAAATTTAAGCAACAGTCAATGAAATATTACATAACAATGAAGCAAAGAAGAAAGTAAAGCAATTGGAATTGTAAAATAGTGCATTGTGTCAAAAACACGAAAAAATGGACGTTAATGAACCATTATTTTAGAGTGGATTTTATTCTCGTTTGCTGTACCTACTATAATACACCTTTGTTTAAAAGTTGTATTAAAGTTTTCTTCAAATAAAACTAACATTTTTAATTAGATAACGAATGTTTTGTTTGTTTTTTTCTAAATTTTAGATTAATTTTTTGTAGATTAATTTAACACACTTTTCCAGATTAATGTGTAATGATGACTTCCTAATAAAAGTTTAAATGAATAAATTACAATTTCCCCTGTTTTGTAGAAAAAGTGTAATTTACTGGAAAAAAATATTAATATCGGTAATTCTGCGCAGTGCCTCATAATATCGAATGTATCTAAGTAGATATAAATTGTATTGTAAATTAAGCGAGACATTATGCAAGATTATCTACTTTTGGTTATACCCTAATGGGTAACAATCAGTACAAATAAAATAATTTTATGATTTATGATCTTCTTTCACCGTTTGCGCTTGTTTGAAAAATATTGCTACTGTTAAATATATTTTGCAACATAAGAATATAGTATAGATCACATGTATGGGGTCATAACTTTTTAAGAAATGAAAATATTAAATTTAAAAAATGGCATCTAGAAAATAATCTCCACATTAGAGGAGCTTTACAATGATTCCATACATGGTATGTTTCTGGAAAAAAATTGTTCGAAGCGTCGCGACGTCTGTCGTAGTACAGTTTTCTTTCTTTTATATATGCCAAATTCCATTCTCAGATTGTAGGAACATGATACTTTTTGCAGTTTATAATTGTATTTAGCCGTACGAATAAAATGAGGTGGTCAAAATCACTGTGTACTTACATATTGTGATTGAAAAAACGCATAATTTTATTTTACATTAATATATTTTTTTGGCCATGTCACAATGTACCCGGTGTAACTCTCGCTCTCACTATTTTGATAAATAGGTAACTTGAAATAACACCATAAACTTCAGGTACAGTCAGGAATACCAATATGCATGTGCATGCATATATATCGCACAATAGAAAAAGTCCTCAAAGTATGCCGTGGAATGGATCCCGCATGTCTTAGTTTATTTCTCTAAGAACTGTCAAGTTCTGACTTATGAAATGATAAAGAACTATGCCCAGTTTTTTTATGAAACTTGGGCCATCGGAGTGCAGTTCTACGGGCACAACTCTGTTAAATCAGTCCTATAAGAGCTGGAGCCCTTCAAAGTTTGCCCCTGTTTTCATAGATTTGTTTTGAGTTCTCTGCGTCCAGGGCACCTCCCCGTGTTGACGGCGGTAACGGGTGGTACTAAATACATTGTTTTGCACTGTATTTAGTACAATTCATTATTTCGGCTACGCTCGACACCTTAAAGATGAAATCCGTGCACCATCGGGGTCGGGGGCAGCCAATATATATTTATGCTGCTAATGCTACAATGCTGCAAAGCTCCGATGAGGAGCAAGAACCAGAAGCGTTTTAGAGCTCTCATTCATACGGGACGTCCAGGGAGCGCATCAAAATCTCAATTTTTTTTTTTTACTCAGCAAACGTGCTCCTATCGATAGATATATAACTCGTCACTGCACTGGGCATAGTTATTTGTTCAAATTTGGTCATCTAACCTTTTTGATAAGCAATTTAATATAACTCTTTTTTAATATAAAAAAAAGAATTTAATGTACCTCAATTTGTTCAAATTCAATAATAGGTAGATAATGGGTATTAAAGTGGCATTCAGTTAAAGCCGGGCACAGACATGCGGTATTCGGCGAATCGCGATTATTCGCTATTTGCCGAGCAACTCCGAGTTACAAGAAGAAAAAAGAAGATGTATGTATATGTCAGTTTGATTTGTATATGTCATCTGAACCTGATTTACTTTTTGTAGATTCCTTAACCTTACAAGCCCTAAACTTATATTTCTATTCTTTTCCAAGCATTATAGACAAGATTTCTCTTTTTATTGCCATCATGACCTGCATTCCATACTATCGATTCACCTTCATACAAATCCAAAAATTTCAGTACATTTTCATTACTAGAGCTCGGCGCAATAGTCGGCAACGCGCCACCATTCTCGAGTTATCTGAAAAAAATCTTCACCTTTGATTATTTTTTGTCTTTACTTCTGATTGGATTAATCTCTGTGATGAATTTTTCAAACAATTCGAGAATAACTCGAGCACGATGACTCGTTTCCAACCATTACGCCGGGCTCTATTCATTATTCCACTCCATTTTTACAAAACAAAATAAACTAAATTTGATCACAAATACAAAAATACCACACGTAATTTACGCGAATATATGCAATCGCAAATATTGGTCTCCTTTGACTCGGGCCAAAATACCGACAGACAGTGGGAAACACCGAATAGCGAATTCGAATGTGACGTAAAAAAATATAAAGTGCCGTTGAAAATTCTAACATATACTAAATAATAAGATTTTTTATAAAATAACGATTCCTCACAAATTATTAGAGATTTGCCTCAAACTTACAAATTACAAATGCATCAGAAGGCTATTAGTAGTAGTATCCTGAGACCGATTAAACTTTTAAAATAAATATGAAATTGCGACACCTACATATGGGTCATTTCACGCGAGATTTACAATGAAAATTTTAATTTGACCGAAATATTTTTTTATTGTTCTTTACACCAAAATATTCGACACTTATTTTTTCGTTTTGGGGAAATCGCAAAAATTTCGACTTTATGAGTATTCGAAATCTGAAAGTACAAAAAATCACTACATTTTTATTCGCTGATTACTCGGAAAGTACGGTACATTCGAAGAAAAAAGCTAAGGCAATAAAATTTAGGATTTTTCTTCCTCTTTCCAGGCATTTTGTCAAAAAAAAAATTTTGACAAATTTTTATTGTTTAATTAGCGACTTCATAAAAAATACACTTTTTTCAAAGTTAGATATTTTTTTTCTCAATTTTTTTTGCTATAAATATTGCTTAAATTAATCTGAACAATTTACTGTAAAATTTGTAGAGTGGGTAGTCTGTAACTTTTTTAGATACAAATTTTTGAAGAGGCGAGCACGCTTGGCGCGCGCTGGACGCGATGATTCTCGTATAAACTCGTCGCGACTCGCGGTTGTTCCTGTAGACTTGGTGATTCCTCATTTTTGAGCCATCCTGCAGCAAGTGCGTCGCGTTTAACATTTTTTTTATCAACAATGTCAGTTTTATTTAAAGATCGTTGTTGCAACCTTTTTAAAGAAAGCAGTCATACCAAAAGTGTTAATAACAAAAATTTACGGCGCCCATCGCCTTCCTTATGTAAAAAAATTGATATGTTTGAATGCAAACGATAAACTGTGCACATCGTGTAGACAAAAAATCGGAAGAATGTCCAATTCTGATTGTTATGAGTATATTATTACTAAATTGCAAAATAATGAATTCAAAGTATTATTGTGATGTGCATTATTATCGCTTGCAAATTTAATTCAGATATTAATTTAGGGCACATTTCAGACTGATCCTTTAACAAATGAATACAATAAGCACATTTACAATTCATAACAAGATTTTTCTGAACTTACATCTGATTCGTCATCAAAAAGAGAACAGATGTCATCGTCGGAAGAGTCTGAATCCGATAGCAAATTCAAATCGGTTCGAATCGAAACGCACTAAAAATATGCAAGGGATAATAATGCACATCACAATAATACTTTGAATTCATTATATTGCAATTTAGTAATAATATACTCATAACAATCAGAATTGGACATTCTTCCGATTTTTTGTCTACACGATGTGCACAGTTTATCGTTTGCATTCAAACATATCAATTTTTTACATAAGGAAGGCGATGGGCGCCGTAAATTTTTGTTATTAACACTTTTGGTGTGACTACTTTCTTTAAAAGGGTTGCGTCAACGATCTTTAAATGAAACTGACATTGTTGATAAAAAAAATGTTAAACGCGACGCACTTTCTGCAGGATGGCTCAAAATTTGTATCTAAAAAAGTTACAGACTACCCACTCTACAAATTTTACAGTAAATTGTTGATAAGCAATATTTATAGCAAAAAAAAAATTGAGAAAAAAAATGTCCAACTTTGAAAAAAGTGTATTTGTTAATGAAAAGTCGCTAATTAAACAATACAAATTTGTCAAACATTTTTTTTTGACATGGCTGGAAAGAGGAAGAAAAATCCTAAATTTTATTGCCTTAGCTTTTTCTTCGAATGTATCGTACTTTCCGAGTAATCAGCGAACAAAAATGTAGTGTTTTTTTGTACTTTCAGAGTTCGAATACTCATAAAGTCAAAATTTTTGCCATTTCCCCAAAAACAAAAAAATACGTGTCGAATATTTTGGTGTAAAGAATAAAAAAAATATTTCGGTCAAATTAAAATTTTCATTGTAAATCTCGCTTGAAATGACCCATATATGTACATAAACGCGCGTGAAGGGTTATGTTGGTCAGGACGTGAGGCATTTGTTGTTTCCTATTTTCAGCGTTATTCTGATTATTTTTCTTTTTTCTTTCTCTTTTGGTGTAGAGGTGGCCTGGAGAGATGCTTGAGTTTTCGAAGGGTGAAAGGGCGTTGTGGCACCTGAAACTAATTTATTTGGCAACATTAGAATTAATGGAATCGCCCAACAGAGGTCAGAACAAACAAATCCCATCGTAATTGCAGAGCAGTAGCTCATAGAGGCTAGAAAAAATTTCGCAGACAAGCATTTTGCTATCCTATCCTTCCATTTAGATTTGGTAATAATCCCTTAAATCTGGTGTGGATCCCATGAAAATTCGAAAATTTCAAATTCATCAGTCGACACTGATATATACATATGTATTAAGGACACAATCAAACATTAATTTGTGAAACTAAAAATGATTTTAGTTCCTATTTTACCAGATGTAATTAATCAGTAAATATGTGCTGAAAAGACAATTAAGTTGTATACACGGTGGAGACTTTAACTGGAATATATTCGCTAGCGGGGTGGTGAATGATTTTTCAAAAAATTCCCGAGACACGTCAACTTTTAAATGTATTTACCTACATTTTGCAAGTAATATGAAAAATATAGCCCTTCAGGGGTGGCTGAAACCACCCTCGACATGATTTTTTCAAATGCAACCCTATGGCTTGTGACCCCTCATTGTAAAGCTGGTGGAAAGAGGAATCCAACGCACTGATCAAATTTTAATTTTTAGAATGTTTGTAGGGTTGCATACAATTAAAACAATTTAAAAATTAAATTTATTTTCAACGTAACAATTGTTCAAAATGTGTACCATTCACTTGTTGGCAGCATCCCAGTCTGTGGTAGGTTTCGTCCCTTACATTATGCAACATTTGCGGTGTTATTTTTCCGATTTCCTCTCTTATCCTTTCCTGCAGATCTGCTATGTTGTTGGGTTTCTGAATGTAAACCCTACTTTTAAGATGTCCCCACAAAAAGAAATCCAGTGGTGTAAGATCTGGAGATCTTGCTGGCCACTCAATATTACCTCGCCTCCCAATCCACCTACCAGGAAAAATTCTGTCCAGATACTGACGAACAATGGCAGCATAGTGTGGTGGGGCCCAATCTTGCTGAAACCATAACCTCTCGTCGGTCAAGTTAGGGTTTAAGGGGTTTGGAAATAAATGACATAGCACTGGCATTAGTTCGTGCTGGAGTAAACGCAAGTATCTTGCTCCATTAAGAGTGTCATCAAAGAAAAATGGTCCTACAATTCTATCTTGTATTATTCCGGCCCACACATTAGTTTTCTGTGGGCGCTGAGTATGAAGTTCCCTCATCCAATGGGGGGTTCTCTTCAGCCCAGTAACGACAATTTTGGCGATTTACGTGCCCATTTAATGTAAAAGTAGCCTCGTCAGAGAAAAACTATCCACTCTAAAGATAACTGGTTTTTGTGGTATTGGTAATCAATATAAGTCATCAATAAATCGAAAAATTCCACTCGTCGATCTGGATCATCTTCAAGTAGCTCTTGAACAGCTTGCATTTTATATGGGCGTTTTTTCTCATATTTAAGTATTTTTAAAACTGTTTTGTGATTAAGATTACTATCACGGGCCAGTTGACGGGCTGGAGTGATTGGATTTTCTTCTAGAGCAAGCAACAAATTCAACTTCGTGTCGTCATCAACAACAGCCTGCCTCTTACTCGGTACTTTCCTGACATGACCCATCTCTCGATATTGTGCCTCAATTTTACTAATGGTACCTTGATTTAGTGGTGGCAAGTCAGGATGCGTTTCTCGAAACAAGCGAACAACTTCGCATTGAGTTCGCGCCCTATGACCATATCCAATCATCATCAAAATTTCGATTTTTAGTGATTCAGTTAAATAAGACATTTTCACCAATTTGAAATAACACTTCGTTTCAAACTCTGAATACAACATACAAACTAAATTACTCTTTGCGGCCGTGTAAAAACACTAGCAAAAAAATAACAAATATCAGTTGTGGCAAAAAATTGCTTGCAATTTTTTGTGGGGACATATGAAAAGTAAGGTTTACATTCCAAAACTAAACAACACACATTTTGAGTACGAAATTGTTGCGTTAAAAATAAATTAAACCGTAAAATTACGTTTTAATTTTATGCAACCCTACAAACATACTAAAAATTAAAATTTGATCAGTGCGTTGGATTCCTCTTTCCACCAGCTTTACAATGAGGGGTCACAAGCCATAGGGTTGCATTTGAAAAAAATCATGTCGAGGGTGGTTTCAGCCACCCCTGAAGGGCTATATTTTTCATATTACTTGCAAAATGTAGGTAAATACATTTAAAAGTTGACGTGTCTCGGGAATTTTTTGAAAAATCATTCACCACCCCGCTAGCGAATATATTCCAGTTAAAGTCACCACCGTGTAAATCGTTCGCATTCATATCATATGCCACAAGTCTGTGATTACGTCACGGGAAAAACGCGATATCTTCTAATATTCTAGGGAAATTATCTGGTGATATCTTTAAGTTGCACAAAGCAGCAATTGGTTCTGTCTCTAGTATGTACATAATGTAATTAGAGGGCAATAAAGTCAGTACTTAAATTTGCATTATTTTATCGAGTAAAACAAGAGCTCGGATTAATGGCCAAATAGCAAGTTGTACGGGGGCCGGCACACGTAAATACATTACATGTGCTAGGAGTTTCTTCTCTTCAGTTCTAGGTTGTTCTCTTTAACGGTTATCTAATTCGAAAAAACACAATGGCGTCTGGTGGAATTTGAAATTCTCGTATTTTCCTGAAGAAGCATGAGACTCGCATTATACTGATGTCATATGCCCCGAAAATACGAGAATTTTAAATTCCACTAGCCGCCTCTAACTATCGTTTGACAAGTTTCGTTTCGTATCGTACAAGTTACCGTCAAATCGTAGAAAAGTTCTTTTGATAAGTTTGTGCGAGTATATGTGATGTGGTAAATTACAGATGAGAAATAATAACAATAAATATTATGTTTGACAACTTTTGCCCGTTTGACAACTGGCGCCCGTGATTCGCGCGCCCGACCGATCGCCGCGTCGTTTGTATCACGTTTCGGTTGATTTCGGCCCCCCCCCCCCAACCCCCATGAAGGCGCCCGGTGCGGTCGCACCGTTCGCACCACCCTAAGGCCACCACTGTAGCAGTCGTTTGAATCATAGATAAAAGAAGAGATAGATGGAACTCTCTCATACAATTAAATGAAACCGTGAAGCGCCATCTCTTGAATTGGTCTCAAACTAATTTTAACTAATATGGCGGATGGCGCTATATTCAAAAAAAAATATTCAAAAATAAAATACAGTTTGCGGACTCTTATGAGTTCCATTATGGACAAAACGTATGCATATAAGAATAGCATTATCATACTTGGTTACATAAAGTTTTTTATCCTTATCTAGCATAAACTAAATATGATTTTGCTATTCTTGTCATATAATATATATATATACGTTTCGTCCATAAGGGAACACTTAAAAAGTCCACAAACTGTATTTGAAACCGTTCCTCAAGAAATAATGTCTAAAAAATAAATTTTAAAGACATGCTATGATGAAAAATGAGGATATTTGAGATATTGGAAACCATTAAATACCAAAATCAATTGTTTTAGATGTAAGATTCCTTTATTCACAACCACATTTATACGCATTCACAATCACATTTATACACAAGACACAATCACATTTAAGTATAAATTATTTCCAACTAGCCATTTATATAAACTAAAAAAAGTAAAGGCAAAACTTTCTTTACATGAAGTTTCATTTATAACACACATCTGGTACCAGTTCTAGTTCTCCTTCTTTTAATGTAATATTAACTCAACTAATTTCTGTCTCAAATAAGAATATATAATATCCAATAAACAAATAAAACACAAAATAAATTAACACATGGAAACAAATTAAACACAAAACTACAAAACTTAGGTTTGTTTTGGTTTTACTTAGAACCAATTCAATCGATACGCCCAGATAAATATTGACGTAAGAACATAACGCAAATTATAAATATTAAACATTTGGGCTGCATGGACTGAACTAGTTCTTCAGGACTACCAATCTCTTTTTTTAACAGTAGCAACTATACATAACTAACTAAGCTGGTTGCGCCATCTATAGAGTTGGTCTCATACTAAATATCACATTTCAGGTAGGCTCATAAGAGTGAACAGCCCCTGGTTTGAATTAGTCTACGTACTCAGTGACGCTTCGAAAAAAGTTTTCAGATGGAGCAACGCGTTAATCTCAAGTTTCTTGTTAAACTGAGGAAAACTTTTACAGAAGTTTATGAAGAAAAAGTTAAAAGAAGTGTACGGGAATGAATGTTCATCCCGCACACAAGTTCAAAAACGGACGAAAACATTGGTAAATTAATCCGCGAAGATCATCATCTAAGCGTCCGAAGGTTTGCTGAAATAACAGGAATCGACAAAGAATGTGTTCGCCAGATTTTGCATGAATCGCTCAACATGCGTAAAGTTTGCACAAAAATGGTGCCAAAACCTCCTCACTCCCGAGCAAAAGGAATCAAGAATGAACATTTGCGCTGACATTCTAAACAACATTGACACTGATCCAGGCTTGTTAGACACGGTGATTACTTGAGATGAATCGTGTTTTTTACTTACTAAGCGGACTTCCAGCACTGCTTTCAACGATGGAAAAGTCGTATGGAGCGGTGTAGAGATCGCCAAGGGGAGTACATTGGAGGCGAAAAAGTTGCTACTGTAATTGGTAACGAATAAAAAGTGTTGGCAGCGTTCGGTTATTTAATAGCTACATACATATCGTCGTATGTACATACATACATATGTATGTATATACGTTTACGTTATATATGTATTCACATAACCTCTGCTCTATTTTGTACATAATCTCTGCATGTACACATATAGGTAGGTACATACTAATAAAATGCTCAATGAGTTTTCGGAAAGGTGCTTCAACTTTATATTTATCCAATAGTAGAACACGTGACAAGCAATGAAATCCAATAAACAAAACTACCATGAACAGACTTTATTGAAAGTTGAAAGTAATATTAACTGAAAGTGAACCAATTAGGGCAAAAAAGAGAGGCAAGATGAGAAACAATTTAATTTTTTTGATAAGTTATCAATAATGTTATTAATATTAGTTAGTATTAATTATTAAGAATGTTATTGATAAGATTAAAACTATTTTGAATGCTATTAGGTAATAAGATCAACTTTGTTGTCAGTATGTTACGCCATCACTTTTTTTAAGACTTGAATTAACGCAATGAATATGGAAGTACCATCTGGAAGGGATATCATCATTGATATCTAAGGAAATCGCTTGATAAATCAGTGTTACATTATGTGTAAAGATCAAATCTCAGGTAGCAACTCCAAATAGATTTATGAATGAGTCTGATGATTAAAGGTGTACTTGTATATTATGCAGCTGTGATAATAACTAATCTGAGTCCGCCTCTCGAATTTGACAAACAGCAACCTAAAATCTCTGTGACATAAGATGATAAAATATGTCCCCTTAAGAAAAACAATGTACGTATTCATAAAAGGAGTCAGTCTCTGGAAACTGAAAAGCACAATAGGAGTGTTTTAGTACAGCATAAGACAGAGATTTAAAATTTGCAGTCATTAGTAAACATAATCTAAAATGCCGCGCGCGCATGAACTGTCGACCAGTGCCAGTTCAAAAAATTACACAGCTCCACAAAAAAATGTTTTTCGTTTGCAGGGGTCTGACTGTATGTGCTAAACGTTTTTTGGGTCGCTGAATCCGAATCCGAAGTCCAAATTGCTCCCTCAGATCCGGTTCTTTTCCTAACCTCAAAAAACAGGCCTAAAACCATGAAATTCAAGCTTAAAATTATATAATTTGATAAAAACCTAAACGAAATCCCATAATCATATATTTCATCAATTCCATAACCATATAATCTCAAAACTACATAACCTTAGGCCCAATAGCCTCAAACCCCAATAACCTTATATTCAGTAAAAAGAGACTTATACGCGCTTAAGCAGTGTAAATCGATGATGATGTTTTTTGAGGTTAGGAAAGGAACCGGATCTGATGAAGCAATTTGGACTTCGGATTCGGTTTCAGCGACCCAAAAAATATATAGTATACATAGGCAGACCCCTGCAAACGAAAAATTTTTTTGTGGAGCTGTGTTATCGATGCTCTCTTTCCCTTTTTTTGAAACTTGCATTAATACTTTAAACGTGAGAAATTGGGTTTAAAATTATTCTTAGCTTAACATGTTTGTTTGAATATTTTATGAAACTATTGCTTCTGACTGCGTTCCCGCCTTCTCTTCCTTGATCTGAAACAAAAATAAACATATGATCATTTGAATATAATAAGGCTTAGTTACTTAGTAATCGAGATGCATTTAATACTTATATTACGCTTACCGTGAAACGGGGATACTTGGAACATTTTTCTGAAACATATATTCACAACTTTTAATGTCGCGAAGTATAATTAACCAAATAGGGATGCCAATATGTATGAACATCCCCTCTTTCAGAATAACATCATTATTTTTAATTATCTTCGGTGTTTCAACTTTATTTTATTTTTTTTGTTAGGTGTTCCAAGTTACCCTCAAAACTGTAAACTTAGAACAGTCCTTTAAACTACCGTCTGTTTCGTTTTATGCGTTAGTAGGGCATCATGGACCACTAGAAATGTTTTTAAAAATAACCAGGGCATCATGGAACACCAGAAATATTTTTAAAAACAACTAATACCACTATATTTGGTTAAAGAACACATTTCTATGTAAAATTAAAATATATTTATTAAAAAAAAATTAACACAAACAACAAAAACTCTAAAATAAAACAATAATTCTTTGGTGTAATAGGGACTAGCAAAAAAAAAATACGAAAAAAATATAAATTGGTTTATAAAATAAATAAATGGTTTTTATAAAATATTGATTGGTTAGCTGTGGGTGCCTTTCTCGAAAGGAGCTAACCCAATCTTTACCTGGATAGTTTTGGTCAAACCTTGGCTCTCGCCTTCCAAGTTTTTCAAGATAGGAATGTAGGACGTCTTGAAGATCTCTCAGTAGTTAATGGGAAACCCCATTCGGCGGCAATCTGCAAACCCTCAGCAATATTTTGTTCTTCAATTTGTGATAGAACTGTAGGTCGTCCGACCTTATTCATGTTCTTGTCGTGACATTTTCTGCTTAAAGTGCCAAGAGATATTTTATATTTTTTGGAAGCTTGCCTTAGGGTTAGAGTTTTTGACTTAATAGCATAAATGGCGTAAATTTTGAAGATTTTCTGCAGTATAATTCGCATAAGGTCTGGACGGGACTTTTTTTTGTGATGTCTTGGCATTTTTTATAGATCCTGAAAAGGCAACAATCAATTAAAATTAAACTCGTAAAACTTGGAACAGGGTGTTCCAAGTTTTTCGCCGTTTTCTAAAAATCGTACATTTAACAAATATTTTAATACCATGGCAACACTGCTTAAAACTTCGCGCGTAGCAGATAGCACATGGAAGAAGAATGCATGTAGGTTATAACCTATAAATATTTGGTTTGCCAAGTACTGTGATTCGATCTGTACACCAGAAGTTATTTGCACAATGAAAACTGACAATAATATTTACCTTTTTACTCTGTAGGTCACTACTAAGAAATATTTTACACAAATATCACAGATTGCGGGAATACTTTGCTAAAGATGCCGGCAACAACACAACGTATTCAAACCACCTGTTTATTATAAGATGTTGCCACATATTGAAAAATAGTTGAGAAGTGAAGTTTCGTTCCAAGTTACCTTTTGGTTCCAAGAATCCCCGTTCTACGGTACCTAGTTTCAACAGGCTCTTCACCTCTTGTTTTCAAGTCTCGGAATGCAATATTAAACTTGATATTATTATATGAGGCTCTATTGAATACATTAAGACCGCAAACGGCCAAATCGACTAGGTGAAACTGAGAAATTATTTTTGAAAAAAATTTTCCCGTTAAATGGATTAAAATCTACCCATCTTGAATTTTGAGTTTTTGGAGTTTTTGCTTTTCTATTGATCGCCGCTGAAGAGAACGTGACGATTTTGAACTGAATCGGCTGAAAATTACTGAAGTTATAGCACAAAAACCGATTGAATAACATAAAAAATCGAAAATTCTGAAAAAACGTTTTGGAGTATATTTCAAAAACAAAAATTTTCCCCGAAAAACGATTTGGTGTACTATTTTATATCAAGTAGAACGTTTTTGCCAAATATGAAGAAAATCGGAGGGGGTGACTGTCATTCGGGTTCGCGTTGGCGTGGAATGACCATATTAGTCCAATCAATAGGTAAAAGAGCATCCTAAAAATCCTAACAGGAAACAAAAAATAAGGTGATATAGGAAAAAAAATTCTAAGATGGCGTTTTTTCCTTTTGCTCGTAAACGGCGGTTAACCTAAAAATTCATAAAAGTCAAAAAAACGGTTTTTCGCTAATAAAAAAAAACTTGGTCTGATCGAAAAAAAGTTAAATCAGAAAGTTGTAGGTATTAAAAAACCTATCGAATCGTATTTTTGAATATATCGATTGCTATAACACTTTTCGAGGTATATCGAAAAAACCGTCAAAAATCGCCTTTTTTTGTTTTTGTTATATCTTGCAAATTAAGGTTTTTACACTTGTTACGTACTGTAAATATAGCCCTCGGCGACCGAAAAGTGTTTTTTTTTAATTCAAATTTTTTTTTCATTTCTCGATAATGTCTTACAGGAGTCGATTGCTTGAATTTTTACGCAAATTATTTTTAAAAAAACGTTGCTCTACGACCTTCTGGAGCCAAGATAATTTTTTTTAAATTCCACAGGACGCTATTTAAGTGCTATAACGTCCATTCGTACAGAGATTGAAGTTGAAGACTTATATTTTCAATAAAAAAATACTATGGCTCATTTTAGCCGCATCTGCATTTTTAATTGTGCGTCAATTCCACCACGGCGCGAGCTAACTGTAGCTGGCGGCGGAGTGGGGTAACGGGTAACGCTATTCGGCCGCCGGCGCCGGCCGCTCCGAAACTGAATTCGCGCGTTCAAAAGCGCTTGTACCTACTCTCAAAATCTTTATTATCTCGACTTCTAGACCACGTACAAAAATCCTTCTGTACCTAATCTGGGGTCGCTCGACGAGACAAATCGAAATATGACATTTACGACGGCCTCGAATGTATAATTACCTTTGAAAATTTTAATTTTTCTTAAGTCTAACATTCTCTCGCCTCTTGTTACCACTC
Organism: Aromia moschata; assembly: GCA_029963805.1. Classification (NCBI taxonomy): domain Eukaryota; kingdom Metazoa; phylum Arthropoda; class Insecta; order Coleoptera; family Cerambycidae; genus Aromia; species Aromia moschata. The sequence continues at coordinate 66,723 of JAPWTK010001249.1, forward strand.
AAATAATTATTTATAACAAAAAATACCGCCATCATGAAACTTTCACTTTCTATTGCGTGTTTTATTACATTTTTATTATTTTTATAATTTACTATAAAATGAAATTGCGATTTACGGTACTTGACAACATTAATCTAAAATTTTAATTACTTTCTTACTTTATGATTATTATTTATTACGTCTAGACTAATTATTTTGTGTTTATAACAGGCAAGTTGCAAGCGGTTGCAAGAATAAAAACTGTGGCTGTAAAAAAAATTAAAATGCACGAGTGTATGTTTACATTGTGATGCATCACAATGAGAAAATTTTGAAACTACGAATATCCAATTAGATGATGACTGTTTTGGCGCTCTTGAATCAGTCATTACTGATACAAATTATGTAGAAAATGAAGATGAGTGTGTGCAGAATGTATGTATGTGAATTTTCAACCGGGGCGGCAGCCCCGGGGCCCGCACACATTGAGGGCCTCCAAAAACCTTGGATTCAAAAATTTAATAACGATAAAAAAATTCTAATTTTTAAGGAAGTAATGAGTAATGAACTATATCCAAACAAACGTAAAAACAAAATGTTTTTTAAATGTAAAACTAAATTATCGATGGATATTTATTGATTGAAAGGGCCTCCACTTTCTTCATTGCCCCGGGCCCCGACACCCCTGCATCCGGCCCTGAGTAAGATAGATATATAAGAAGCAAGAAGACTAGAACTAAGGAGACCGAACTGCGGCTTTTCGCTGTATAACGCGACGGGCTCGAATATGTCCGCCTCCAGAGGCGCTGTAAACAGTTGTGTACCCTGGTTGCTACGGTATATAAAAAGATATCTATACGTATACCGTGGTTCTGTACTAATCTGTGTGTTAGAGGTTAGAGTCCGTGTGAATGTCCGTGGTGCGAATACATTTGACAGACGCTCTATATTTTTCGTTAATTTGTTGTTATTGAATATTATATTGAATATGCCCAAGTAATGTTGCAATTACAAATTTTCGCAATGATCAATATGAAAATGTACTCAAACATTTCATGTTACGTGCTTCAACGTTAACAATACAACAAAGGAAAATATTTCGTTTCATACATACATCAGTAATTTGAAATAATGTCCGGTTATTCAGACCGCTTATTATATCACACAATGCAACACAACACTTTTGAACCATATTTATTTTTGTATGTATTTTTGTTAAAGCCAAACGGCATGTAAGCACCCGCTTTGACAGCTTAATGATAAACGTCATATAAAACCATAGCATGGTTTTCTATGATAAACATTCACATGTGGACCGCTGCTCATCACGTGACATCGAGTACATGTTTACAGCGCTTCTTGGAGGCGGACATATTTAATCCCTAGGTTACCGAACGAGTTCGGTCTCCTTAATTCTAGACTTCTTG
>JAPWTK010001250.1:0-5000 GCA_029963805.1 Aromia moschata
TATTTTGGTTGAATATTTTTTTACAAATTTTTTTTTGTCGCTCTAAGAAAAAAGGAAAAACCGAGGAATTTTTGTTCTACTAATTTTTGGGTAGTCTGTGTTGCATGAAAAACATCTAGAATTATAATACTAATTATCATTTTAACTAACATCTCTATTATTATTTTTTCTCTTTATTGCGTTATTTACATTTTACCCTAGGATTTTGCTTTTCTATTTAATCGAATAACTACCGAGGTACCCCGTTGAATAAAAAGTTTGAGAAGTAGAACTTCTCGAAGAAACTTATATAACGAACAGATGTATTAAATGTCGCTACTTTGAACGTTTTGTTACCGACCCGAACCCGACTAAGCCGGTATGCCGTTCGCCGTTCTAATGCCTGCATTCCGGAGCTCTGTCACTCTGAACTTATTTAATGCCGCTAGAGGTTAAATGAGACATTCCAGATACCGAAGTTTTAGGTAATGTAATTGAATAATTTGAGTCCAAATGGATTTCGGTAAAGTACAAGGTTATCGTAAAATAAGGGGCATATTTCAGCTTATTATAAAACTGCTACAAATTAGGCCAACAACAATCAATAGAAAATGAATTCCTTGTCTAATGGGATTTTTGACGTTCTCTCTTACGTATTTTTTAATAACAATGTTAATCAAATATGGATTAATTATGGCAAGATTAGCTATGAAACCGCATCAAACAATGACTTTATTGTCATGAAGAACTCAAACCTTTCTGAGTGATTGAATGTGATTCTTCTGTTGGCCATATGTTAACCTTTACGAGAAAAATTGGCCTCGTATGTCCCTACCATTCCAATATCAGTCAATATTCACTCAGGTAATCAGACAATTCAATTTCCCAGTTTAGTGAAGAAAACGTTTAAATAAAAATAAATGGATCACAGCATCATCAACATTTTAACTTGTGCTTGAAGAGCAGTTCCCTCATAAATTGAAAACGTCTAAAGTATGTCCAATATTCAAAAGAGGGATACATCTGATATTGCTTACTTTCGACCAATTTGCACTGTTTATGGAAACTTTGCAAGGTTTTTTGAAATGTTGTTACACAACTTAATTTACACCGATATTGCAACCAAATACAGTTCATCATATAGATAGCAACCTTATAAGTGTAACTCTGAAACACTAGATCAGCAGCTTCAAATGGACGTGATACACACATACTTTTCAAATGCGTCCGACAGACCTGTCCATGATTTATTGTTGATAAAACTTCAATCTGATATCTTTGTTTAACTTATATTTGTCTACAGAACAAACTATATTGAGTATAATGCTTTCAAGTCTGTTGAATACCTTGCACTCTCTGGAGTTCCTCAAAGGTCTGTTTTAGGACCAATACTTTTTAATATATTCGTTGATGACATCGTCTGTGAATTAAGTTTTATTCTTTATTTACTCTATGCTGATGATTTAAAGGTTTTTTTGTATTATTAAAAGTATAGGTGACTGTTTCGGCTACAAAATGTGGTGTGGTAAAAATAAATATGTCCTTTTAATGTCGACAACTGTAATGTCATGTTTACGAGCAAAACTTCTACAGTTATGTATGACTACAATACTAGTAACAAAGATCTTCAAAGGCCTATAACACTCCGCGATCTGGATGTTATTTTCGATCCTAAACTATAATTAAATCACCATTAAATCTATAGTTTTAGAAGCTTGACATGAGTTATGGGTTTGTTTCAAACTCAAAACATTAGAAACCCTGACTCACTAGAAATATTGTATTACAGTGGTGCCATATCGAAGCTTGTATTATTTAGAAAGCCGGTTAATTTGTTTGTTGAAATTTTACTGTCTCTGGGAACAGAAGTGTGTTTGAAAAAGTACAATACATTCTCTCAGAATCCCTTCTATATTCAAAGTCCCCACTGTTGAAGAGAACCGCTCGCAGAATAAACAAATGCATTATAAATTTACCATGTCTTCTCATTCCGTTATTTTCACTTCGCATTAATTGACACAAGTCACTCCCTCAGAGAACCGTCAAGAAGTTAACCTAACAGTCAACTACGTATATATGAAGAATATCATAAAAAAGCCTTTGCGACTCCAAAACCATCGTCTGTGTTCAGAACTACATATTATGCGATATCTTTCTTTGTTTTTCAAACAAAATAAATAATATGATATATGTATTTATATAAGGTACAGTGATATACAATGTGTTATATTTTGAGCAGCTCCCACTCTCATATTTTTCGTTTTTTTTTGTACCATGTACACAAAAAGAAATATATACAGGGTGACCCATTAAGAATGGAAATATTGGTGTAAAAGAGTTGTGTATTATCCGATTTGAATGGAACTTTTTTTAAAGATAGAGAATCAAAAACTCTCCAAAAGACCAAGACGACATTTTAATTTTCAAAGCCTGCTACGATTTTTTTTTCTAGCTAAAAAATTGAAGTAAATATGTTTAACGAAATTTATTTTTTAAACTTTACACGTTTATGATTATTTTCCCAAAATTCGGAAAGTTTGCTGGGTGTCAGCAACCCCTCAAATTGGTTTGTAATAATTGATTTAAAAAACACAAGATAAAACCTTTTAAACCCAAGTTTATTCATATGTTGGAACCATGTGACAATGAAAAACGACTAGAATTTTGTTTGTTGTGGAAAATATTTTTAATGACAGACAGTTTAAAAAAAAATAGTTTTCATTCAGCGTTGAAGCCACATTCAGTACAGTACAAATGGAGTTATTTCATCCCCATGAATCTCTCGGTTTTTGGGCTACAGAAAGTCCAGAATGGATAATTAATTGCGAAAGGCAGTAAACTATCGTGATGAAAGTCAATGTTTGGTGCGGGATACTTAATGAGAGAATCATTGGCCCGTTCATTTTTTAAACAGTAAACAGTTCCTAAATTTCTTGCAAAACGAATTTTCCTAGTCACTGTAATTTTACAAAAACTTTTATTTTTGGGTAATTTCGTCGTATGTTGTATTAACACAGTTATAGAGGTCCATATTATCAAGTAAATATACCAGTATTAATAATATTTCTCACATTATGTCGAGATTAAAAAATACAAATACAATTGTAGAATAGCAAAATCTTATGCCGGAAAAAATAATAACACAGTATAAGATGTGTATTTGTGATCAGGAAAATTAGGCATCTCAGTATATTTTTACTAACATTTATTGCTGTGGTAGCTTTAAAAAACCTAAATATTTTTTTCTATTAAAAACATAGATCATATCGATAGCTTATATATTCCCAATTTTTCCGTTTTGGAACCACAATCATTTTTCATTTCAGCTTTCAAATCGTGAACGTATATTTACTAACCGAGCATGTAAAACATTTTCCAAAACGGAATCTCATTTGCCTACACAAAACCGGCCAGTTGTTGTAAGCGTTTTGCACGTTTTCGGTGATAAATTTAAAACATACAATTCCATACGTTGCAGGTGGTACATCAGCGTTTGTATTGTTCGTGAAATATGCAATACAAGCTGCTCATCCTCTAAATGTAGTCGACGGTTAACATGAATTGCAAAAAATGGGTTAAAACTGCATTTATCTTACCTCCAACACGATACTTTTTTTGTGACAATTTTCATGTTCATTCACCGTAAAATGGGGTTAGGAGTAGTAATATCACAATATTAAATATTCAATAACCTAATCAGTGGGTAAAGAGTGGAATTTGAAGTATTTGTAAGTGTGCACAGAAAAGAAATATCTGTAAAAATACATAACATAACCGGGCCACAACGGATTTACGATAAACAAACGTAAATTCGTCGGTGACCAACGTTATGTTCTATTTTTACAGATATATATAGACATCAAAAAAACGTCATCAAAGTTGGCCGAGAAAAAAGAGTATTTCTATTCTTAATCGATTTATAACCTTATTTACTTATCAAGACTGTGACATCATATGACAGCCATTGTTTATTTTACAAATTGTGACAGTCACCTAGACAACACATTCCACAAAAGTTTGACAAAAAACCAAAATATACCACCCTATTCCCATCTATCTCTCGTTCATAGCCAGAGTTGATGCTTTTTTTTGGATGTCTCTATATAAAGTGTACAAATAAGTTTCGCCAATTTTTTATTAAAAAAAGGATAATTTTTGAAATTTATTATTGTGAAAGGACGGTACCTAATGTTTTAATTCGAAGTATTGTCCATCGCTTGCCACTACTTTTCCCATCTTTCGGGTAGCATACGGATACCGCGTCGGAAGAATGCTTCATCTTTTGGGGAGCATTCACAAATCCACCCAATTTTTGATATCTTCATATGATGTGGTGTTGCTCACACAGGTCATGCGCCATCGATCGAAGCAAGTGGTAATCAGAATGAGCAATGTCTGGTGAATACGGCGGGTGGGGTAAAACTTCCCAATTGAGTGTTTCCAAATAGGTTTTGAAAAAAAAGACCGCCGCAACATGTGAACGAGGGATTATCACGACCCCCCCCCCCCCCCTTCCCCCCCCTCCCCCCCCCCTTCCCCTCCCCAAAAATTCCCATAATTATCCCATATATTTTTTCCCCCCTTTTTTCCCCCCCCCTTTTCCCCCCCCCCCTACCCCCTTTTCCCTCCCCTTCTTTTTCCCCCCCTCTCTTTTTCCCCCCCATAAATCCTTTCCCCCCCCCCCCCTCCCCCCCCCCCCCCCCCCCCCCCCCCCCCCCCCCCCTCCCCCCCCCAATTTAAACACCCCCCCACTACCCACTTAACCTCCTTTTTTTTTCCCTTTCCCTTTTTCCCCCTTTTCCCCACAAAATATATATTTTTTTATATTTTTATCCCCTTCCCCTCTTTCCCCCCCCTTTTTTTCCCCCCCCCCCCCCCTTTTTTTTTATTTATATTTTTCCCTCCCCCCCTTTTTTTTCCCCCCCCTCTTTTTTTTATATTTTTTATTTATTTTTTTTTCCCCCTATCTTTCCTTTTTTTTTTTTTCCCCTCCCTTTCTTCCCTTCTCCCCCCCCCCCCCC
>JAPWTK010001250.1:15000-67729 GCA_029963805.1 Aromia moschata
AAAAAGTTATCATAATTAAAAGTGGGTGTACGATGACTTTCTGCTGACTGTGTATCCACAAATAACATGTTTTCTAGTCGACGCTTACAATCTAAAACAAACTGATTCTATGAAACCAAACCTTGTAAATGCCAATGATAATAAAGGTTTCTGTGGCCGGATAGAGAGGCACACTTGGCACATGTATATTTTATAAATATGTCAAGTGTAAACTTCAGCATCTCGTGATCTTGGCAAGCTGAATGAGGTGCGAATAACACCTCCGACTTTCACAAATTGAGGGGCGTTGAAAGCTAGCGCTTCGTGGCCTCTCTGTTTTTTTAAAATACGTTTCTCAAGAATTAATAAAATCTCGAGACGGAGCTTAACTTCGTATTCTCGGAACAGGTTCATTTTTAAACATGAATTTAAGGTTTGTTTGTTTTAACTGGGAGTTTCTTGACAAATTCGAATGTTACCTTCGACTGATCGAACTTGAAGTGACAGTAAAAATGAGGTTTCAAAGTTTGGAATGTTTTTTTTTTAAATTTTTTCTCTTCGGTTTACTACAAAATATAAAATATCTTAATTGTGTTGGGATTGTAACTGGAATTCAACACTCTAGGAATGCGTGACATCAAAGTGTTGGTAACAAAAAACACTGGATAAAAAATCTTGTTAGCCATACTTAGAGTTCTCATTTAAAAAATTGAGAAAACATTTCATTAAACACAAGATAAATTGATTTTTGGGCGAAAAGGTAATAAAATAATGATTAGGGGTCCGGAAAGTGTGCGACAATGCAGGATCGGACTCGAAATCCATCATGTCATTGACAGAAGGACATATGAGAGATCAAAGGCAAGGAGTAAAACTGTGTTAATAATGTACGTACGTACATATTGCTTGTGTCATTCAGAAACACCGACAGTCTTCGTTGCTTGAGAGTGTGTTTCTGCATTTATTCTCGTTAAACGTGAGCGATTTGACCTGTACATAAATATAGTTGTAGAAGGAAAATGATCGTTCCACATCTACTGAAGTTAAAGGTACAAATTCAAAATAACTCACATTTTAAAAAAACGTCTAAAGTGAATATTGTCGACCACGTTCCACGAAAGGCGATATGCGCAAAACATATATCGACGATTGCAAGGAATACATAAAATATGTGATCCGTCTATTGTAAAATCCTCGTCTTTTTCAGTCAAATTACAAATGGTAACGATTGTGCCATTAATGCAAAAATCCACACAAAATCGGATAATATGTAAAAACACTACACGAACCCTAAAATAAATACGTTCACGATGCAAAAGACGTAGGGCGCGTTGGGGGAAGTGCGTCTTTGGGGTAAGAGCGACTATGGTTCTCAAAAATACAACTACTATCAGTTTAACGAATTTCTATACCGTAACTACACTCACCACGTTTGTCACCTGATGTTGATAAAACATCATTCTTGTATTTACTTTATAAAAAAGTTAAAAGCTCCTAAGCGGTTAAAGATCAACGGTGTTTATAAAAAGCAAAAGGTAGGTTAACATTGCAGTAAAACGCTCTTGCCCCATAATAATTTATACATGTTTAGACGTAGTTATAACAACTCAAATCATACTTACCCCAAATCATGGGGCAAGAGCGATTTTAGATCTTTGAAACTTAAAAAAAATAATATAAAAATTAGGTTTGCTGCTTTTAACTCATTATTCTCATAGTCAATTAAAAACAACCCAGAGGCAATATAAAAAAAAGTTGCTCAACTCTCTTCATACAACAAATGTTTTATAGTCTTTCAAAGTAGTAATAATAAATTTAATACAAGTTTTATTAGTCGATCACTTACGACACATAAAATTATTTTAAACTCAGCATTCTACCATTCGTCCGTAGCGCGTTGGGCTAATACTAATCGAACAAGGGAACGCTCGCTACGCTATAATTAATACACTACATATAACCCATTCCTTGGTTTCATCACGGGAGAGCCCCAGTGCATGATCACCAGGCACGGAGAGCGGCGTACGTATGCACGGGTATAAAATACACGCGTACATAATTTACACAGGTGCTAGAAAATACGGTTTTACTACAGCGTTGTAGCACACTTTCTGGACCCTAATAATGACTACATATGTCATATCCATACCGATACATTGTTTTTATGTATTCATTTTTTTGTTTATTTATTTATTTTCCATCCAACTACAATCAAGTTACATGGCAGGAATAATAAAAAATACCTAAATAAAAAACAATACCTATCTAAAATAATAATACACTTAGGAACAAATATTAACAAAACAGATATTTAACAAAAATAAATTAAGTTGACAAAATACATTTGTTTTCATAGTTTACATTAGTAGGTATAGAAGATATCGAGCTTATTTTGGTAAAAGTGGTAAGTCGAACACATAACATGTATAGGAAAAATTGCAGTATGTTAGTTCTAGGTGTTTTTATGTAAAATAAAGAATTATTTCTGGTTCGAAAAGAAGCGATTGGATTTTTTATCCAAATATTACAACTCACACAGTCGTACTAAAATGTTGAACCGTCTATAAGAAATCACTTCACGAACGAAATACTCAATAATAGATTTCAAATAAACCCCCGTTGTACGTTTTAAGGGGATTGTGGCGTTAAGGTCATTCCTCGTCGGGCACAGTTCATGTTTACGTGACCCCGAGAGGTTCTCACCCTATAACTCTCATTTGTGTATAATAAACTTAATGGTTTCGCTCTCGTTAGGATCTAAAACAATTTGGCAATAAAAGCAGGCCATTAAGCGTGTTACCCCCTATGTGTGTAAGCAGTGTGGGATAAAAGTCTGGAAATAAATTCACAGCACAGCCATGGATGATATTTTAACAAAATTTTATGACAGTATTTTTTCATACGCAATTGGTGCTTTTTGGTAACGAATTTTTTGGGACACTGCTTATTTTCCAGAAAGTTTTAATTAATTTAGATTATTTTCATGCCTCCTTACTCAGCGCGTATAGCTTCTCATAATACTCATTAATTTCATGCCTCCTTGCAATGGCGTATATAACAGGGTGTTCCATTTAAAAATCCGGTTTCTATTTACAGTAGGCGCAGAAATTAAGGGATGTAAAAAAATCTGATTTTCAAAGAGCTGTAACTTGGGGGAAAATGGTCGTAGAGGAAAGGGAAAACAAAAAAAGTAAATTGAAGTTTTTGGATCTTGAGTATAAAATATTTTAGCGTCAGCAGTTTTTGAGAAAGAACCGAGAAAATATAATCGACAAGAATAAGAAAACCATGGAAAATGAATTTTTCGTCATATTTGCTTGTCTTTTAAAATGTCACAGAATTTTTTTTGATAGTTTCATCATAAGGCTCCGGACTTTTGCTCATGAAAATATGGATTATTGCTAAAAAAACCTTTTTAACTTAAAAATGTGAACAAAAAGTGAAAAAATCGATCCTTAAATCGCAGTGATTTGAAACTATCAAAGTTTCTTTGGGGTTCTTTAACCATTTAACGCCCAAATGCACTGTCAAGAGACATGAACATAGAGGCGCATATTACTGATAGAAAAAATAAAGAAAAAATTATTAAAACAATGTTTTCCTATGTTTTCGAGGTCGCTCCTTCGAATGGAATCGTTAAAATTTGCAAAAAAATTGATTTAACCTTCAATTTTCAACAAAAACTATAAAAAAACGCGATTTTTTCAAGATTCTTTTTTTTTTAATCGCAATTTCAGCTGTGTTATCGTCCTTTATACCACTCAAAAACAAATAGAAACGTGCACTCGAGACGTGTACTTGAAGGAAACGCAATGAGACCAATTTCATTTTCTCATTTTTGAGGTTAGAATAACTAGATAAGGCAAAAATTCAAAGGGTGATATTTCTCGTTTTTTACCAGTTGCGGGATCATTGACACAAAAGAAGAATTTTGAAAAATGATTAGCACTCAATGGGATTTTGGGGTCGCTGATCACGATCCTGATGTCAGAATTTCAAAATTCAAGATGGCGGATCCAATATGGCCACCGTCCCGAATCAAATTTCAAATTTTTAGATTATTTTGCCTCAAAGTTTGTTAACTAGGCGTTTTCAGGGTCGCTAATCACGATCCCGATGTCAAAATTTCAAAATTTAGGATGTTAGATGACATGACCATTTTGAAGCAAATTTCGAAATCCTGAATTTTGAAATTCTGACATCGGGATCGTGATTAGCGACCCCGAAAACCCTTAGTTTACAAAGTTTGAGGCAAAATAATCGTAAAATTTGAATTTTTTTAATAGTTTTTTGTTAAAAATTGAAGGTTACATCATTTTTTTTTGCAAATTTTAACGATTCCATTCGAAAGAGCGACCTCGAAAACATATGTGGTTTTAGTTATTTTTTCTTTATTTTTTTCTATCAGTAATATGAGCCTCTAACTTCATGTCTCTTGACAGTGCATTTGGGCATTAAAAAGGTTAAGGTTGAATAGTAACAGTGAATATCCTTAGTTCTATCCTTATCCAATTTCTGTGCGTAGTGTATTTCTCAGATCTAGTGGCTATAGAAAAATGCTAAAGGATTCCAAATTTCGAGGCATTTATAGCAATGAAAAATGCGTATATATTTCCGTTTAAAACTTGTTGAGTGTACCCCATCTCCATAGACACCCTGTATATAGAGTCAAGCTGTACGTGGTTTTACATATGTATAGCCTGTGTTTGCCTGAAAAAGTGATTTGTGTAAAAAAATCAATATGGTTTTAAAGCTTATAAAAACAGCATGACTCCGGTATTTGTTTCTACCCTGTCTGATATTGGCACGCCTCCGCGTCGAATTTTATACGCTATTTAATCGGATTTTGCGTAGAGAATAAATTAAAAATGCCGGGCTGTAGCAAAGGAGGGTAAGGGAAAGGGACGAAGATACATAGGAATCCATGCAGACGAAGGAATGCAAAGAACAGATAATTAAATCATGCAAGAGCAGACTTTCCAAATTATTTCCAATTCAGCATCGATCCCGTCGCCATATCCGTATACAGGGCATCCGATTGTATTTATTACGTAAAAATCCCAAGGTTTTCGTCTCACTCTCGGTCTATATTTGAAAACTGCATTAACTGCAAAAGTAAAATGCTTACCAGGACGCGATTAAAAACACTGGTCAAAAAAAAATATATTAGAAATTTGCTGAGACAAGATAGGTCTAAGGAAAGCTTTTTGTGTCGCTAAATCCAGTTTTTGGAGTCCGTTTTGTCCCATCAGACCTGAGTTTCCTGTATTTTGGATTTTTTGGGAAAAAATGGCCCCAAAATCGACATTTTCTGCATAGCACCCAAATAGTTCTGACGAATGGCGAAAGAAAGAATTTTCTACCGCAAAAATTGCAGATTTTTATTGTAAATTTTAAATTCGAAAAATCGACATTTTATTATAAAAAAAGTGCAAACGAGTTCTGACGAGTTCTGATCGGAGTTCTGTATAGCACCCGAAGAGTTCTGGCGAATGGCGAACGAAAAAAATTGTGATTTCTATTGCAAATTGTATGTTCGAAAATTTGAAACATTCTTATGAAAAAATTACAACAGATTTCTGACGAGTTCTGATCGGAGGTCTCAATAGTACCCGAACGAATAAATTGTCTATTGCAAAAATTGCTTATTATTGTAATTTTTAAGTTTCAAAAAATATACATTTTATTATAAAAACAGTACAAAAGAGTATGTATGTAAATGAAAGCATTTTTTTTTCATTTTTTCGACATTTACGTAATCTAGTATAAAATTAGTATAAAACTAAAGTAAAATCAACATAACCTTTAATTAAACTTCAACAGTTTAACGTGAAAATATTTATTCGGGGTCATCAACTTAACTATAAATGAAGATTCGCTTTTTTAGGAAGTATTTTTTTAATTCAAAATGTCGATTTTTCGAAGTTAAAATTTGAGATAAAAATCGCAATTTTTGCGATAGAAAGTTTTTTCTTTCGCCATTTGTCAGAACTCTTCGGGTGCTACTTAGAACTCTGCGCTGAAAACGTAACGAAAGTCAATACTTATAAAAATGGTGTTTTTTTGCCACAATCGATTTTTTTAATAACTTCAACAAATTGATAGAACTATTGTTAAAAAAAGATCAGGAACTCCGGAACTCTTTTTCTCTACCGAAAAATGTCATCAGAAATTATTTTTTGATAAAAAAAAAGTGGAGCTGCGTGAAGTTAGCACTTCAATTTCTGTTTCTTCAATTTCTGGCCTTATTTTTGCAGAACTATTTTTCTTTTCGGCCAGGAACTCTAGAACTATGCTTTTTCTACTCGTACCTCTAACGATTTACTCAATTTTCCAAAAAAGTGGTGCTAACTTCACAGAGGTGTATGATCAATGTAATTGTTTGAACCGCTACAAATTCACTGCCCGCCAGTTATTACAATGCCATTAATAATACTCAAAGAGTATAAAAAAAACCTATACGTTAATTTGAGTCGCCCACGAGAGGAATAAATAAAAGTTATAGGGGGCCATTACGTCCTGGCAGAATGTACCACAAAGTATATTTTGTTCCACGCAATATCCAGCCTCGCTTCTGCACTCACCTTCGGATACACGTTGCCATAAAACACGAAAGCAAGAACTTAACGCACATAATTAAGTTGTAAAAAGCCTCCGCTGCAAACATTTTAATAAGATTAAAAGCGGGAGAGAGGGTTATTAAATTTTAATATGTTTTATTGCACTTTCTATGTGCGGATTAAACCACCGGAATGCACTCTGTCGCAATTTCTTTTGGAAAATATGTACAGCTTTGCAAAAAAGTCACCCATAAAGCCTGTACCTTTTTAATAACCTTTTTATTAACCCATTAACGCCCAAATGGACACAATTTTTCGTATTTTTTGGAGCGTCAATCTCGAAGAGAAATTAATGGATTCACTCAATAAAAACCACGTCCCAATGTTTTCGGATGTCATCTTTCGATTTCCGTGGTCAGAATTGTGATTAAATACTCTAGAAAAAATATATGGCTGGCTTTATGGAGAAAAGTACTGAAAATTTGGAGATTTTTTTTTATGTTTTTTTTTTTTAGTTCAAAAAGTACTCTAACCTACTCCGGATTGTGGAGGCAATAATTGGAATTGATGATCGGATTTTTTTTGCCGACCTCGACTGACTCTAATCTTTTCAAAATGGCGGACATTGCGATAAAATCTCATGAAATATGAATTTTTCTCTAGTATTAACAAGAAAATAATGTTATTGTGAGTTTTTCTTGATCCACAGTCATTTTCCTCAATCAAAACAATACTACAGAATATATTTGACTAAATTTTCAATTTTCAATGATGGCGGATTCAAAATGGCTCGTTTTTCATTATAAAAAGTAAATAGGAGTTTGTAATTATACTTTTCCTATGTCATTTCATGTTTTAGTAACATTTTGAGTTATTCCTGGTGAAAAAAAGTCTGAAATCCAAGATGGCTAATTCAATATGGCGGACATCATTCTTGAAAATGCAAAATTTGAAAACGGAAAAATTACAGTCATATTTTACGTAGAATTCTGATGGAAAATGTCCTCTCACTCTTTTTTCATAAAAATGCGTTATATGTGAGTAAAAATTTTTTTGTCATTCTAACCTCAAAACGGGTTTTTTTTCCGGTGTTGAGGTTCTCATGATGAAATCATGAGAATTATATATTATGCACTTAGGGATGTAGGCACATTGAAGAATTTTTTTTTGGGAACTTCTTCGCATATAAATAGAAAATATATATTTTGAATTCGGACACATTGACGAACTTTTTTCCAGAACTTCCTCGCATATTTATTCAAAGAATAGTACGTAGAACGTACTTTCTGGTGGGTGTGAGAAAAAATCGTATATGCACCACGAGAAACAAGTAGGCTGTGTACTTCCGGCGAGTAATTTGCGCCTGAGCATCCCTAAGTGCATAATATATAATTCTCTTGATTTCATCATAAGAACCTTAACACCGAAAAAAAAAACTCGTTTTAAGGTTAGATTGACAAATAGTTTTTTACTCTGATTTTAAGATTGAGTTTAAGATTCAATCTGAGTTTAAGATTCAGAGGACATTTTCCAATTCTACGTAAAATATGACTGTAATTTTTCCGTTTTCAAATTTTGAATTTTCAAGAATGATGTCCGCCATATTGAATCCGCCATCTTGGATTTCTGACTTTTTTCACCAGGAATTCCTCAAAATGTTACTTAGACATGAAATGACATAGGAAAAGTATAATTACAAACTCCTATTTACTTTTTATAATGAAAAACGCGCCATTTCTTGAGAAATACGGCCGCCATTTTGAATCCGCCATATACATCCGCTGAATACTTCAGTACTTTTCTCCATAAAGTCAGCCATATTTTTTTTCTAGAGCATTTAATCACAATTCTGAAATCGAAAGATCACATCCGAAAACATTAGGATAAGTGGTTTTTATTGAGTGAATTCATTAATTTCCCTTCCAGATTGACGCTCCAAAAAGGACGAAAAATTGTGTCCGTTTGGGCGTTAATGGGTTAAATGAAAAATATGCCTTGAGTAAAAGTTTTTCATTAGTTTATTTGTCATCCAATGAAAATTAATCAACAGCTATTACTTTTAATTGACAAAAATACGCCAAAATTATTATTATATGTAACCAAGAGATGGTAATATAAGTGCAGTTTATCTCATAAATATAGTTGGTCTTATCACGAACTGGAGAAGTTTCGTGAAAACCTTGTAGCATCAGATAAGTTTTTACGAGGTGTGTAAATTAAGTAAATTAAGTAATGTGACTACGGAGACGGAACTTGGAAGGGCGCACAGTGGGTTAGAATCGGAAAATCCTGGCCAAAAATCGAAAAACCATGTTCGTTATATTCTTCGTTATGTTCGTCATATAGCTTTGTGAAGCAGGGTTTCCTGCGTGTAATACTGAAACGAGAACTACCTAGGTTTTATACCTGCCGTTCTACTTCAGTCGGAAGTTGGCCACCTTCGAGTGCGTGACGGTACGAGAATCGGTCCCGAAATACTCAACGTTCGTGTGTTGTGAATTTTTTGTTACCACAAGGTGTATTTCCGACTTGGAAATACACCGAAAAAAATGGAGGCTACTCTAAAAATTTTTCGAGGAGGAAATTCCAATTTTTGTATTTCTTATTATGGAAAATAAATGTTAACTCTGCGCTTATAATACAAACGCGCATGTTAAGGTAGCGAAAGAAAAGTAGGAAAATAGTTTGTATCTACAGAGTTCTAACACTAATTCACAATTTAACATGTGGGAAATATTAGCGGAATAAAGTTCATAAAAATTGGCTGCTTGAAACTGCTTATTTCAGTGAAAAATGCAAAAATAGAAAGGCGCGTCCAATAGAGCGTTCTCGAGGCAATTCTAACTGTACCTGCGTTAAAGCAGGTGTTCATCCCCGATGCAACAGTAAGTCCCAACCAAGGGGGGAAATGTATATACCTGGTGGACACTATTGACCAGTGGAGTAATATAGGGTGTCTCAATGTTCCGTGAAATATATATTTTTTATTTGTAATTGTATGTTCCAAAAAGTTCTTACTTTTGGCCCTCCATTTCTTCAGGGAGTTAGATTAAAATCCTATTAATGAAAAATATAAATAATCTTATTCGAATCAAAATATGTAGCTTTTTAAGAAAATTTTACTTCCGGTTCTCCACCTGTTTTTTTCGGTAAGGAGTTTTAGTTGAAATTGATATAAGCAGAAAGTATCAATGCTCTAATTTTGATCATAATAAGTACCCTTTATCGAGAAAAAATGGTTACATGCGGTTGCCGCCGGTCCGCCATTTTGTTTCTCTTTCGAGGAAAGTATTAAATTGAAATCTTATTTACAGAAAATATGAATACCTACTCTAATTTGGATTTTTTAAAAGTTGCTTTTATCGCAAAAAACGGTTACTTTGGGGCCGCAATTTTTTTTGAAATATAAAGGACAAATTTGAAATCAGCGGCAAAAACATTAAATTCGATATAGTTTGACAAGTTTTCTACCGTTCTCGATTTTTGGCCAGGATTTTCCGATTCTAACCCACTGTGGGGCGGTAGGTTATCATTTTGTCAAAATGATGGTAGCGCGTAATATTCCATTCGTGAAAATCACTCCGAGTTCAGACAAAACAAAGCTAACGTAGTGGTTGGGGGACTGGATGAGGCAAAATCACTGGAAGAGCATTTGATAGCTTCAAGAATGTTGGAAAGCACAAATTCGGAAACAATTAATAAGTACAGGTATTACCAAAATTAAATCAATCGGTACTTTAATAAATTCTTTGTGTCGTCTGCACAGAGTAATTATTATAGTTTAGTAGAAGACTTTAGCAAATAAACAGTATATTTTTTGAAACAACGCAATATGTTCAAACCGTTTTAAACTAGTTGAGTACATTTTTGATAGTTTCAAGTTAAACTTTGGAACAAAAAGCTTTCAGCATAAATAGCTTTATCTCACATAGTTTGGTGTTTGAAAGCGAACAAAGTTTTTACGCTTTCTCGGATTTATTGTATTGTAACTAATTTTACACCATAATAACTCTACATTAAGGCATATTCAGTTACACATTTGTGTCTTAAACCGCTCCGAATAACGGCGTTTATGTTGGTTTAAATATGTTACTGTTACGAAAAGAAACTAAGAGTGTCTTTTCTCGAGGTGCGGCCTATTTAATACTCTTGTGAAGTGAGTTATGACGAATGATGACAATTTAATTTGTTCGTGTCGTGAGGCTTGGGCACATCTGTCGTCAAAGTGGAACAGGGCTTGGATGAGATTCACTCAGAAAAAGAGCACCCGGAACACATTGCTCCATCCTAACAAACTGCGTTCTTACTCCTAAACAAATTGCTCGTTTTGTAAAATGCACTATTTGCAAAATCTTCACAGAAAAATTGACTATTTTAAATTGTGAGGATATTAAAAAAGCCAATTGTGGTAAAATCGACTGTTAGTAGTAAATTACATTCTTGCTTCTACCATTTATGAGTAAATATAATACACTGAGTGACCAACAGCATGGGTTTCGTAGTGAGTTTTCGACAGCAACTGCTACACGTGCATTTTATGAGAAAATAATAGAATACATTGATGCAGGTGAATGCCCTGTTGGGGTCTTTTGTGACATTAGCAGGGCTTTTGACTGTGTTGATATTAATAAGTTAATTCATATATTAGGCAATTATGGTTTACGGGGTGTTGCCTCAAACTGGGTAAAAACTTTTTTAAATAAACGTAAGCAGTTTGTTAGCATTCGGTATAGTAATAAAAATACAGTATGTACCGGTAATTCGGGATGTTCTGTTTTAGATATTGGCGTTCCTCAGGGCTCAGTATTGGGCCCTGTATTATTTTTTTAATATGTAAACCATTTAGAGTCTACCTTGAAAGATACTTTTTTTCTATGTATGCAGATGATGTTTCAATCATAATTTCACATCCTGATTCTACCTTATTAAATAATGAATGTAACAATATATTGAAAACCATCATTAATTTCTTTAATGAACATCAAATGCATTTAAATACAGAAAAAACTCAAATAGTACATTTTCATAACATACACAAAAAGTGTAATAACTTAAATATTTTTGTTAATGATAAGACTTTAAATATGGTACTAACGCAAAATACTTGGGTATAAATTTAGACGCAAATTTAAGTTTTAAGGAACATTGCGATTTTCTCATTGCGAAGATGTCGTCTCTTGTATTTTTATTTAAAAACATGAAATCGGTGTTACCAGAAAACCAATTAATAACTATGTGTTACGGTTTGGTTGTATGGAGACTGAGATATGGCATAGAATTGTGGGGTAACTCTACCCTAGCAAGTAATATTTTTAAGCTGCAAAAACGTATTTTACGTACTATGGCAGGGACTTTAAATACATCTACGTGTGTGCCTCTATTTAAAAAATATAATATTTTAACCTTACCGAGTTTATATTTTTTTCTCTTTGTATTTATGTTCTTGCAAATAAAAACAAATTTACATATAGCTACGATATTCGCAACAAAATCACCAGGAATATGAATATGTTTTATATACCATTTACAAAATTAGAACGTGTAAAAAAGTCACCTAATTATTTTGGTCTTAAGTTGTATAATCAGTTACCTAATGATATAAGACAATGTGATAATATTAGTAGCTTTAAGGACAAATTAAAATCTTTTTTAGTATTTAAATGTTTCTACTCTGTGTTTGAATTTTTACAATAAGAATGTCTTTTGTGTCTCTACTTTTGTATATTCTAGTTTTAAGTAATTTATTGACTATTCCTATTCAATTATTGATTATTGTCAAAGAAGGAAAATAAATTATCTATCTATCTATCTATTTATCTATCTACACTAAAACTAACGCTTGTGCGTACAATTACTACAATTCACTCGTATATTAAAGTGAAATAGAATATTCACATGACATTGTTTTATGTGCTACTGATTCCAAACCATTCAAATAGGACCATGTTCTTTAAATCTGTATTAGTGATGTTTTATATTAACCCAAACATTGTAACGATAATGAAAATTGAATTTAAAGTTATAGAACACTCGCCCTGTATACAATGAGAGGCAAAAGCCGGGAATAAATTTTATTTTAGACAATCTTAAATTCGTGACTATTGTAGGCCAATGAGCGCGAATAAAAAAAAATCGATAAAATAGTAAAAACATCACATTTTTCCCGTAGATTTTCCCGTAGACTTTTGAATCCATTAAGAGTAGTTTTCACCCCTTTTCAGAGGGTTAAAACTTTAAAATCGAAATTTGGAAAAGTATGACTTCTTAAAAAAATTTTTTTGCTTAAAAAAAGCTTGACAACTTTACTTTCGGATGACTTTTGTCCCAGAATGGGATGAGCGAGGAATAACATTTACGTTATATCTTGGTATGTACAAAAAAAGGTACGTAAAAAACATATTATTAGGTTTTTAGGGTCGCTGATTACGAATCTGGTGTCCGATTAGAAAATTTGTTTTTTATGGGGCCCCATGGGGCTCTATAACAAAAAATATGATGAATCTCAAAATTTTTAAAATACCACGGTATTCTACATACTTTTTGAGTAAAAAAAGGTCTCTTTCATTTTTTCAATTTAATGCGTACTTTTAAAGTAAAAAAATCGAAAACTTTTTTTAGAATCAAAAGTTTTTGATTTGATTGCTTTAAAAATACGCCTTAAATTGAAAAATAGCATGAGACATTTTTTACTCAAAATTTTGCGTAGAATACGATGGTATTTTTTGAATTCCGTGATTCGTCATATTTTTCATTGTGGGTCCCATGGGGCCTCATAAAAAACGAATTTTTACTTTTAAAAAATTTTCACCTATTCTACGTAAAATTATAAGTATAAATGTCTTCATTTAATGCGTACTTTTTAAGTGAAAAATCAATTAACGATGAATTTTATAATAAGTCAAACCATGAATAATTTGTTATACTTGAATAAGTCTTTACAAGACACATTTTTTACTTAAAATTTAACGTAGAATAAGGGAAATTTTTTTAAAAGTAAAATATTTTTTTATGGGGCCCCATGAGGTCCCATAAAGAAAAAATATGACGAATCACTGTATTTAAAAAATACCAACGTATTCTACGCAAAATTTTGAGTAAAAATTTGGGCACCCATGGGGCCCAATAAAAAACGAATTTTCAAAATCGGACACCAAATTCGTAGTCAGCGACCCTAAAAACTGGATAAGAAGGTTTTCATACATTTATTTTTTTACGTACCAAGATATAACGTAAAATCAATTGTGTGGAAAGATATCGATAAAAAAGTAAAATTGCAATGTTTTTGGAAAAATCGTGAATATCTCCGGAAATATTAAATCTCATTCAAAGTTCTTGGACTCATATTAAAGAAAAATCTTCTGAGTATATACCTGACTAACTGAGCAATTTTGGAAACATTTTTCCTAGACACGAACAATTTCTAAAGAACCTAAAATATCACAAATTAAAATGAATATATTCGCAGACTCCATCTGCAAATTTCTTTCGTCAAAATTACTATTTATTACCCGAACTGGACCTAGTCAAAATTTCTGTGCCCGCCACTGTTTCTACATGAACACGTTGCACGCCCTTTTGTGTAATTAAAACTTTAAATAGGTATATTATACGCATACTTTCCAAAGGACGGGACGCATTCGGCAAGGAACATCTCTCATGGTCTGCCGAAGCGTATAATTGCCACACTGCACTGGGAAGCTTTATTCGCAGAGCAGCGTTCAATAAATATAGTTGTCTAGTTGTTTCGCCTTATCAAAGCTCCATATTTATTATTTCAACGCCTGAATAACATGAAGCGGGCTTTGAAGATGGCACCAATAAATATATTGCGAAACACGTCTCTCCTTTTTTGGGAGAGGAATATGGGCACTTGTAGTGTATCTGTTGTAGGTCTTCCAATTCAAAGTGAATTTATTGTGGATATGGGATGTACGAATACACCTAGGTCCGAAAGTAGTTTTGGCTAAAAGGGACCGTACACGATCAATAATAATGTCACTATTACACTTCAATAAATAATGTCAGTATTTCATCAATATTCAAGTCACTTATTTTAAACCTTACATGAACAGTATTACTGTCAATATTTTACCCTCAGTAAGAATCTAACAGGCAACTGAGTCTATAGTGCTTTATACATATATCGTGTGTGTAAAGCCGACATCGGCCAGTCATGACAAAAGACAAACAGAAGTGAGACGACAGAAGAGAAGCAACAGGATATGTATCGTAGGTATTGCGAGAATAAGACCGGCACAAAACATATAGGAAGACCGGCCTCACCACCTATGCTTGTTGTTAGAACGAGAAGTGTAACATTTGTCCTTTTTCACAACTGGCCGATGTCGGCTTTACACAAATTGTATATCTAAAAATGGACGTGAAAGAAAGCCTGCTTAGCTATAATTTTAGTAATGACAATGAAACGTCGTATTAAGCGTCGTGTGTGGATGAAAGAGTGGCTTAAAAAACGTGAAAAGTATTCGCATATTATGTTGTTGAAAGAAATCGTTAGTACCTCGGAAGAAGATGACTTACGAAAGACTTCATTCATACGAAAAACTATTTCCGTATGAATGAAGAAATCTTTAGTACATTATTGCAAATGGTGTACCCTTTCCTGTTTTTTAATCATCAACAAATATTTGAAAGGTGTATGTGCCCTATGACTATTATGAGAACATTGTGTTATATTTAGAGAAATCTTACACAGCTACTTAGGTAAGTATGTACAGAGCACATCCGGACCTTTAAAACGAAATAACTTTTTTTAATTCTTTTCTATAATTCGACCTGAGTGTATTAATTTTTTTGCGGACATCTGCACATGTGGCTTCGGATTTTAATTTACGATAAATAAATAATAATTTATCAAGTGCCACATTTCTTTTAGTTTTATCTCTATATAGTGCGGGCATTGATTATTTAAACTTTAAAAGCTTTAAAAGCGTTTTAAAGTTACGAAGGTACTCATTTTTGTACCTTCGTCCCCTGTAACTTCGATTTCATTTATAATTTCCTCCTCATCTTCACCGTCTAGGAGTTTCCACCGTCGGCGTCGCTCATTTTCACTAGATTTTGCCCCTTCAGGTTAGGCAAATCATCTTTACCAAGCGTGACGTGACGCAAAACCATGACGCAGATCGCAATATTTTCCAGGGGCAATCCCATAATAAAGACATAGAATGTCAAAATACAGATGGTTGTATGTCTATACAGTGTGTCCCAAATTTGTTATGCATGCATTTTATATTGCATTTTTATAGAGGTTAGATAAAATAATAATTAGTAAAGCTCGGAGTTTATTAATAGATCCATGTTTTACCAGGGTCGGCTCCAGGATACCACTATTAGTGCGTTCCGAAATGTTAAGCAGGTCTTACCTTATATGTAATATGTGATGGTAATTGTTGTCGCCTAACTAATCAGCAAAGGAACCATCGTCACAAAACGCAGAACTTGCATACACATGGTAACCCAGTTATATCCTTTAATATCCGTTGTTTCGTCAACGCTAAGCCATATAGGTTTATCGTGCAAGATATTTTTTTTATGTCCTCACACAGTGATGCTATGTAAAATCGTCTAACAGTTGTTTCTGCAGGTAAACTAACTTCGCGTGCTTTCCACTCCCAGCAAATGGAATATTGCATGCTACCGTCATTTTGACTAAATCCAAGTTAAATTGTCTTTGTCTGTCTCGCGCACTCACACGACCACTTACACGAGCTTTATGTTTGTCTGTAGCAACATGCTGAAAAACATATGTTTTTACGTGCCACCTCATTACACTGTTACACGGTACAACGCAGTTCACTGCCATTAAAGGTCAGTTCTGTAAAATTGTTTATCCAACCTCCACCGTAACATGTGATGGACGCTGTCACGATATTTTTAGAAACTCATTCGACGTTTCATGCACACGAATGTAAATCGATCAGAGCTGGTTAATGTCATCAAAGTTGGCCTACCAAAAAAATAGGTTTCTATCGATCTTAAATTTATAATCTTATTATAAATACTCATAAATACTTAAATTTATAATCTTTTTATAAATATCTTACATTATGTGACAGCCATTATTTATTTTACAATTGCGACAGTCATTTCACAAAAGTTTAACAACAACAATGTTCGTTTTGAACTTCAACTTTTTGTATTTGTATTTTTATTTTTTTCGTTCATAGCCAGATTTGATGACATTTTTGGATGGCTCGTTATAACAATATTCCAGTCGCGTTAAGACCGGTCCTAGAATCTATTATTAACCTACGCGCTCTAATAATTAGTAATAAATCCCTGTAGTTTTATAAGTTGTTGATACAGTACGTTATATAATTTACAACAGTACTAAAGGAGTTTACAATTTAATATAGCAAATGCGTACTAAATAACAAAATTGTGTTTTACTAAATCAGTTTTAGTTTTGCTCTTCTTTATAATCGTACTATTTGGGACAGAAGTTTTCTCGTATTTATATGTAAACCGACTAAAAATAAAAAGAGCGGAAGTTAGAACACCTTAATTTGTACTTCAGACAAGTTAAATGTAAAAAGTTTCCAGGTTTCAAGTACTTTCAGTAACGAATAAATCTCTTAGGAATGGCCGAGGTTGCGAGTAGTTCTAGAAAGATCTACGAAATTGTTAAAATGTAAGATAGTGTTGCGATAATTAGATTTCTCAAGATAATAAAAAAGTTATTGCTGCAGATGTTTGATATCAAACATTCAACAAGGGCAATATAAAGTGAATATTAACATATTTTCTACTCATTTTCCAGTTCTCTTCTCATTATCATTTTAAAAATGAACAGATAATTGACTGTGTATGCAATCGGTTCGTAGAAACTGATCATGTATTTGCCTCTGCCTCTTGAAGTTATATTTGTAAACTCTTCTGCTACATTCATCATAAAGAGGAATACATAGACTGGTTGTGGTTAGTGTTCTAAGGACAGAGAAATATTATAATAAAAAACTCAGATTGTTGTCCCTGGATGAAAGAAAAATATTCTAAAGTTGATAGAGTTGACCTTTATTCGATAAAGATTAATAAAAATAATGGTCGGAATTATAAATATTGAGTGACTAAATGAATTGATGAAATATTTTGACATTTTTGTTCTATGTAGACAGAAAAATCTGTGTAAAAATACATAACATAACGCTGGTCACAAAGGACTTACGTTAGGTTATGTAAAATTACAAAGAATATGTAATGATTTAGATAAAATATACAGTGCGCGCCTAAAGTATGGAATAAATTCAGTAAATGTGAAACAAAAAATTTTTGGAAAAATCCTCGAACAGGTCGATTTTGTTTAATAAAAACACACATTTTTGAGGGAACGTCTATTTTCAGATGTCATTTGTTTTTGAGTAATGACGTCATCAACGTATTTTTCAAATGGCAACCCCCCATTTTTTAATTTAATTTGAGATACCCTTTCATTGTCGATTTAACGGTATAAAAAATGTTTCACCTTACATAACAAAATTTTAAGTAAATCACAATTGAATGTTACAAAATGAAAAATATATTTTTCACAATATATAAACGAAAATTTCTTTAATAAGCAAATACAATTTTAAATTAAGTGTTCGAAATGCCGTCCATCAACTTCTTGGCAATATGCAAGCCTGTGTACAAATTCTTCTTGTACATTCTGAATGACTTCCGGGGTAATAGATCCCATTTCATCTCTAATGCGATCTCGTAGTTCGGCTAAATGTGTGGTCTTGTGCAGTAAACTTTTGATTTTAAATAACTCCATAAAAAATAATCAAGTGGTGTAAGATCTGGGGATCTCGCGGGCCATTCTATCGGTCCCAAACGAGAATGATTCTGACATTACAGATAACACACTCTGGTTTCAGCAAGACAGAGCACGCCGCATTATGCGCGCTCAGTTCGTGAATATTTAGACATCATCTTTCCTCAGAGGTGGATTGGCAGACGAGGACCGTTAGAATGGCCCGCGAGATCCCCAGATCTTACACAATTACATTTTAACAATAACAATGCTGTCTTCGAAAAAGTTTTGCTTATTGGTGAGGCTTGGTTCATCTTTCGAACTATGTTAACTCACAGAATATGAGGCTTTGGAATACAAACACTCCTCATTTTTATATTGAAACTTCACTACACCCAAAAAAAATTGGATCGGTCTTGTCAGCTGTGAGCCGAAGGAGGATTGATGAACCTATTTTTCTTAACGGTACACTGAATGTAGAGAGGTACAGAGTACTTAAAATTAAGAATAAAAATATGCCTTTTTTGCTTGACCATCTCTGATGACGATTTTTTTTAAATTGCTTTTTAATATTGCCTAGTTGCTACTGATATATCGCTTTTAATTCCAAGGAGAATAATTTTTATACCGATAAAATGTGGAAGAAGCGTCCTTCCTTTTAATGAATTTAACTGGCAAGGGCTGATGTTTCAATTTTCCGACGGCGCAAAACAGATATTACCCGAGAAGTACGTAGTGAAGATTGGGAAAGGAGTTATCGGTTTAGCGGGATCGACAGTTGAAACATTATTATAAATTTGATGGAACGTCCGCGTTTATCATCGAAGGGAAAGCCGCCGAATTACCCTACGACGGCTGATCCAGAGTTCCAGGCCTACGTCGACGATATAACTCGTCCTAATACGTCCCTTAAGCGTCCTCTCCCGCCCTGCCAACGGCAGATTCTGGATCGTGATTTGTTAGTTATTGGCACTTCCAGAGCTCTCGCCGGAGAGGCGAGCGCTTACGATATTAGATATTTATAAATTTGCCAGCCTAATATGCGATTGCGCGCCTAATTTCCAACCGAAAAAGATAGGGGAGAGTAGCGCATTTCGTTCGGCATGTACAGTTATGGGCAAAAGTGCGGAACCAAGTAAATACCTTTTAAATTAATAGAGATATCGATATGAAATTTTATAGGTGAAAATTAGCATTAAAAAAGCCATAATTTGAAGTCAGCTTGAAATACACGGAGTGTTCCAAAAAGATAATGTACCAAAGTTTTTTGTTTTTGTTTTTTTTTGTTTCAACGGAATGCCCTGTATATTTTCATATTTTCTCATACTCTCCGATGAGCTGATTTTACAAACTAGCATACTTGGTATCTAAAGTGAATATTTTGAGGGCTACAGATAAATGAAAGTCGTGATTTTAGTTGTAATTGTAGTTTTTTAAGTGATATAATCTAATTATTGTTAGACTTCGCGACAAAAACTAGTTTCATTATTCGCTAAGTGTTGGTTCAGGACCTGTGGTCAACCTCCCGAGAGCAGAAAGGTCAAATATTAGTGACTGATGTCTGATGTCCAAGTTGCCGACGTTTTTCAGGAAAATACTGCAAATTTCAAATACCTCGGCCAGACGTCAGTTGTCACTGTCACTGAGGTCTGAAGGCCATTTGAGGGGTACAGATGCAAAACTCACATTATCCATAATTTTTCGAAATAGAGTTAGTGGCGCTATCTTGTTCATCGTGTTGAACTACACCATTTTAAATCTTAAAAGTGGTATAAAACTCACAGTTTCATATTTATTTTAAATTGTGGAATCTGTAAATTGTTTCAAAACTCACATTCTCCTAAGTAGAATGTGAGAATGTTAGAACTTTTTACTGTCAACATTTTTTGTACTTTGCAATTTTAGGTTCATTATAAAAATATGTCACTTCATCAGTCAATGATGATAATAAAACCGCATTCTAAGTATTTTGTGCAGCTTTTTATTTTGATTATGAACTACCATATTACATAATTTTTTTATTGATATACCATTGAGTTTGTTTCCAAGTTCATTTTCTTAGCTTAACTTCATGAATTTTAGTGTAAAATATAATATTATGTAGAATAATTTGAAGCAAGACTACCGTTATCCAAAAAGTTGTATCAAAACTCACATTATCCAAATTTTAATTCACTTTCTTGGAGTCAAATATTGTTGCGCTGTTATTTCACCAATTGAGAAGCAAAGTTAAAGTTCTAATACAAATACCAAAAAAAATGCAGTGCCTTAAGTCACTTATAAAGTGAGAAATGAGTTATTCCTTCTTTCTGAACAATTTTAAAAGTGGATACTGTGAGTTTTGCATCTATACTCCTTATTTATGGTATCTGATAGTTCGTAAATACTTTGGAGATGGATTTTGAAGACTAAGTTTAAATTTAAAGCTGTTGACAGAAGAGCAATATAATGGAAGAAAAAGTGAAACAATTTTACGATAGCGATAATAGGCATGAGCAGAGCTATATTTTAATACGACCCTGTATAGAACTGCATGCGTTACCAGTGAAATTTAAAGAGGCGACTGTATAGACTAGTTTAAATAATTGTTTTATTATTTACTCTCGACTCCCTCTTAAGTCACCTTCGCTTAATTCACATTTCCTCTTATGTCACCACGTTTCTCCATATTATGTCACGAAACTCTCTCTCTTAAGTCGCCTGTAAAAGTTCTAGGACTACGTTTGGAAATTGGATTCTCGCATGAATATGTACAATTTTTATTGAAAAAAATGATTGTGTAATACATTAAATATAGACGCCTAACCTAAAATATTTCACCTTCAAAATATTCACTCAAGCGGAAAATTGAACTTTGTCACGCACGACTGGGTATACTTACGTTGATTTTTTCGTTCAGCTGGCTCATTTTTCATTACAAGTGCTGTGGTACATCTCAAAAGATGTCTTTTTTGCAACTAAAAACACGAAAAAAGTTGAGGTTATGATTGCTTTTAAACGTGACTTAAGAGAGAAGATGATGCAGGGATTTGGTGACTTAAGAGGGAATCGAGTGTATTCCATGTTATGGACTATTATCTGACTATTGACTATAATTCAAGTACAACATTACTCAATAAGTTCTTAGGATGATCTATATTTTGTCAATATTTGATCAATCTAGATTTGTCAATATTGGCGCATATATGCGCCTATATTGACAAATCCGAAGATTCTTGGATATTACCAACGTTCAACCAATATGTGTCAAAATTTCAAGACATTCCGACCATTAGTTGACATGAAGTGACGTCACGCACGACCGTAATGTAAACGGTTCGAACTTAACCTTAGTTACACGCCGCCTGTTTAACGCTTCTATAAGCATTTAATTCATCAATAAAACATACGTGCCCTACACATTCCCCACGGGTATTTAAGAGGCCCGGAGAGCGGCAGAGTGAGCTTTTTGAGCACAAGTGGAGCTCTTGAGATCTCAATTCTTCCAATAACATGAGCCTTCGATGCGGTAACCTTTTTATGCGTCTAATCGAAGTGCCAGTTCGACGTAGGGACTTAAATAATTATTGAACAGGTATGTTTGGTACGTTGGTTTAGTTTTTTTTTTGTCGAATGTAGTTCGTGAACTAGTAAATTATTAATAGTGTATGTAATAGAAGAAATAATAAGTACAGTGAGAACCAAAATGAACTGCGTATTTTCAATAAACGGTAACTCATTTATTATCTAATATTCAACATAAACATGTAATACGTATTAAAGAGTGAACATGGGAGTTTTACTTCTTAAATATTGTTTGTTGAATGCCCTCCTCCCTTAACCATGTACTCGTCTAAGAGATGGACGAAATCAGCCATAACTCGTTCAAGCGTATTCTGGGGAATAGCTTCAATTTCTTCTTGGACGTTTCTTTTAATCCTCTGAAGATATCTAGGTCTGCTAACGAACATTTTGCTTTCTAAATGACCCCAAAGGAAAGAGTCGGGGACATTAATGTCTGGAGACTCGCCAGCCAATGCTGATCACCATTTCGAGATGTGAGTCTTTGTAGAAATGTCTGTCGTAAAATCTCCATATTTGTCTTGCAGTATGACAGGTGGCACCGTTTTTCTTTCTTTTTCTTGCAGTTGCGGTATAAAAAAATGTCTGGACGACCGTTCAGAATTGGTTGTTACTGTTTCATCATTTTTCTCAAAGAAATACGGACCGATAATCCTTGTTGATGGTACAGTACATCAAACAGTTACTTTTGATTAATGTAACGGCCTTCGACAAATTTGACGTGATTTTTCTGTAGCCCAGTAACGAAAATTATGTTTTTTTGACAGCCATATAATGTAAATTTGATTGACCATGACCACTTTCAATCGACGCCTGAACTACTACTAATTTGTATGAATTGAATTTCATCTCGTGCAAAATTCTTCAGGTGCTTGTTGCAGAAATTTAATGTTGCCGCAAGTCATCTCACTGATCGACTTGGACAAAAAAGAAACGATTGTCTCACCAGCTTTTCATTTTCAGGATTACATGCGGATTGCCTATTGTCAGCTGTTTTTACAACTGACACAATATTTTGCCAAGTACGAAACCAATATAAAATCAGACTACGAATTGGAACATCACGAACTTGACAACGAAATAACTGTTATGGAACCAAACTTTATCACATTTTTAACACAAAATATGTGTGGCTGTTTATTTCAAAGTTCCATTTTGACAACTATCAAAATCTCACCAAAACCCCACCCCATCTTCCAATTATTATTATTAATTTTGGCGACTGAAAATTGTTTACTTTTTTTATGGCTTTTTTTAAACCGGACAAGCCATGTTATACAAGGTTATAGTAAAGTAAGGGATCTATTTCAACTTTAATGAATTAACCAAAAATAAAAAATCAAGAGAAACAGAACTCCTTGAACCATATGATTTGTTATGTCCAACACTGGTTACCGTAACTGTTCAAAATGATCTCAATTTTGGTTGTGTAAAAGTACCAACCGTTCTTCCAAACATAAACAGCATTACACAACATTTCTTGATAAAAAATGGACCAGTGATGAAGTTAGCTGTGAAACTGCACCAAACAACGATTTTATTTTTATGAAGACTTCTGACTGCATGTGGATTATGTGTTGACCTTATTCGACAGTTTTGACTGTTGACCCAACCTTTAAGGGAAAATGGGCCTGAAAGTTACTAGAAATAGAAAGAAAGGATCTTCTTCTCTTGCGGTCACAAAGGATCAATCTCTTCTCACGACAAATACAGTAGGATATCGATATAGTGAACGAATTAGTCAACGACTCTTGCACCCCACCGAGGTTGTTCACTATTTAGAGTGCAGGTGAAAATACACAATAGTGATATACACTCGTTCTTTGTGTTGTAACGATTGTATACTGTGTTTCTTGTTTATACATTTATCGCGAATAAAAAATTGTGATGTGTTCATAGGAGTCCATGCTATCGAGGACAATGTGTTCACTATTCATAGGTTAAGGTCAATATTTTTGTGTTCGCTGCAGTGGATAATTCACTATATGGAATATTCACTATATCGAGACCGGATTTCGGAACAAAAAAAATTTGACTTCTTAAAATAAGATAATTTTTTTTTTGTGACATGGGTATGACACAATGGTCATGTCGACACGTGTTTCAGGATTTAGCTCAACAAAATTTTATTTCGGAAATATGAATGTATGAAGTTTCGATAATTTGCTACATTTTCATAAATCTCTTCCGGTTTGAAATTTATTATCTAGTTATAATAATCGGATTCGTGTCGGTTTTTTTTATTCGCTATTTTTTTACCTACACTTTCAGGGAATATAAGAGAATTTTTTTCTAAACAAAAAACGTTAATAATAATTTAATTGTTTAAATTGTTTTTTCATACCCGCCCCCCAAGTTAAATGAATTGCAAAAAATACTATTATCTTCTCCGTAAGCTTATCTACAAATACTGTAAAATTAAATATAGTGTTTCAAACCATTATTATTAAATATTTTTGAGCGCAAGTCTTGCAGAGCGCTCCGCTGATGGAAGAGAATTAAGACGATCTCGCCTGTTTTTCTCTTATAATTGTGTTTTGCGTTGCAGTTTGAAAGCTAATTATATTTAAGGATCACAATTTAATCAATAATTTAATGCAAATGAAAGCAGTTTTATTTGAAACTTTCAAGTTTTTTTTAAACTGAAGTTTTATTTCAAACTTTGAAACTAAGGGATTACAATATTTCATCATTGTTCTCTTCATTCTAAAAACAATATAATACGTACATAGTTCTGTAAGCATGTCGTATTACAAAATATTCCTTTGACTGTAGGAAATTGTAGATTTAGTATTATACACTGAGAAAAAATAACAGTAAAAACTATCATTGTTAATGGTAAAAAATTCACAGAAGTGATTAAGTTGTAGAAAGTCCCATTTTAAATGGTAATCTGTACCACATAAATAGTAATTAGTACCTACTAATTAAATAGTACTGGTTACCAGTTGAAATGGTACTTTCTATTAAAGTACTTCTGCGTATTTTTATCAATAAAAATGGTATTTTTTTCTCAGTGTATAGTATTGTAGTACAGAAATTTGCAAGAAAAAGTATAACTTATTTCTGAACTTTTCTCGGGATTTTTCTTTAATTTAGAAACTTTAATACGGCAATCACTACAGATTTTTTGTTTAAGGGATTCGTCCGTAACTGGTAAATGAAGTTCCACTAAATCTATCTTTGAAACTTTTTGAAGTCTTTTGATGTTTCGATGTGGAGAGGAGATCGAAAGGATTAAAACATCGATCTGTTCGAATATTCATACCGCTAAATGATTTAGAAGATTTTGGCATTTCAAAAAACTACAAGTTTGTAAATAACAGCATGTGTCCGCTATGCTTCCGAACAACGGAATGACAACATTTGTTATTATGAACAGTGCATTCAGCCAGAGCTTCAAGCTTGTTGTCGCTTGAGCTTGCACGTGGGCGCTTCCGAACTCTGCGCTTCATAGCGCGCTATGTGACTTGCGTTCGCAATTATTTAATTACTCGCGATCTAAAAATAACACTATCTTCATTTTTACGTTATATGTAGATAAGAGTATGGAGAAGATAATAGAATTTTTTGCAATCAATTTAAATTGGGGGGATGCAAAACAATTTAAACAATTAAAATATTATTAACTTTTTTTTTTGTTTAAAAAATCTATCTCTTATATTCCCTGAAAGTGTAGGTAAAAAAATAGCGAATAAAACAAACCCGACACGAATCCGATTATTACAACTGTAGATAATAAAGTTCAAACCGGAAAAGATTTATGAAAATGTAGCAAATTATCGAAAATTCATACATTCATATTTCCGAAATAAAATTTTTTTGGACAAAATCCTGAAATACGTGTCGTTTAATATTACGTATAGATATAATAAAAAAAAATATGAACGATTTTAAAATGTCAAGTGTCATTCGGTGTGCGGTTTGTAAAAGAATGACCCTTATGCCAAAAAAAAATCGATTTTTTCAAAATTCTAGAGTGGCGGAAAATAAAACAATTTGGATTTTTAAAAATACCAGTTTCTTTTTAATTAAATATACTTAATTATTTTAATAAATCAATGTAAAATACTGTACTAGACGAAAAATTTGTCGTTTGAAGGTATTGTAATGATTGTTGAAATTTGAAACCATGCAATAGTTTCCAAATAAGGGAAGGACAACACACCACAAAGAAAGTTAACTGATGCATTTCATTACGGACCTGACTCAATAAATTACTTCGACGGGACATTAATAACTTTGTTTACTAATCTTTATTACCGCCAATTTATAATCTGAGGAATATGTTAAATTAATTACCGCTCTTGATTTAATGGTCATTTACGATAGTTTCCCAAGTTCCGATATAAAGTTATCTAGAACAAGGGGTTCGAGCAGTTACTTAGCCGAGGGCCGTGTACCAGGTATAAAAGGGCCCTTGAGGGCCACTATCAAGAGTTAAATGGGAGGCCACCCCGAACGCGCTGCATGTTTATTAGGGACTGGGGCAACTTGCGGGCCGAAATGCATGTTTGCCATTCACAGTGCCCTCTGAGGTTGCGTGAATAATAGATTTGCTAAATTTTTCAGTTAGTATATACTAACTAGTTCTAAAACCATATAATATTCACATGACAGTACAATAGGAGTAGGATTTAACACAAGTAGAAAATATTATTTTTTAGGTAGTTTAAAAAAATATATAACTGTACAGTACAGATAATTTTACTTGTAGCGTTCGTTTCGAAGAAATTAAAAGAATATGATTCACTATTCAAAAAGTAATTTTCAAAAGGTTATAACTTGAATACAGAGTAATTAAAAAAAAGGAAATTGTAGCATCAGTTTCTAGTTTTCAGATCTGAAATTCAAATATTTTTCCCACTCACAATTTTTGAGTAATCAAAAGAAAACCATCAGGACAAAAATCCAAATTTTTGCTTGCCTTTCAAAAGGTCCACGGACTTCAATAATTTTTTTCAGTAATTTCACCTTAAAATTTTATAAGCTTGTTTTATCCTTTTTAATAATCCTTTTATCCTTGTCAGCTTGATTGATCAGGCGAAGGTAATTATGGCACTTTTCTACTATTTTGTTGTTTTAACCCTTGAACGTCAAAACTACAGTTTTTGTATATCCTCTCTTTAGCAACGTGCCAAGTACAAGAAACGATGGAAAAAAAATTCGGGAAATGCTTTTCCGAGTATTTTTGGAAGTGCTCTTTCGAACGGCACTAACAAAAATATATAATATTTAAACCTTACCCCTGTTTTTGGCCATTTAAATTGAAAAGAGCACGATTTTTCGGGTGTTTTTTTCGGTATTTTTTTTTGTAACATGATTTTTGACTTGAAACAAATTTTTCTTTCGACAGAAAACTACGGGAAAAGTGCACTCGAGAGTTGTACTGAAAAGTTATGTACTTAGAAAAAATTAACTCCAACATGGGGTGCCCAATATCTCGGCCAAAAGGACACATTGTGTGGGGAAACTTTCATAATTTTTTTACTCAAACCTGGAGAACTTTGGGGCAAAAGTTTAAAGAACAAAAAGTGTTCAGATTCATCCAAGGAGCCCGCCTGATTTTTTTTGGTCACGTTTTGG
This sequence comes from Aromia moschata, assembly GCA_029963805.1. Lineage (NCBI taxonomy): Eukaryota > Metazoa > Arthropoda > Insecta > Coleoptera > Cerambycidae > Aromia > Aromia moschata. The sequence continues at coordinate 42,439 of JAPWTK010001250.1, forward strand.
CCATTTTTTCAATTTGGCCATTTTTTAAAAATCCGAAAATGGCTCCAAAAATTTAAAAAATTATACACCTCGCTTGAAGAGTCCTAAACAAATTTCTCAACAAAAAATTTGGCCCAGTTTGGCCATTTTCCCGTTAGAAGGTTTCAAAAAATGGTCTTGCCTAAAATTTCACAATCATTTCCAGACATCTGGGAAAAAATACACGTGCTCTTTGATAATCAATTTTTTTCCCGTTTTTTTTCCCCCTTGCCCTGTCCCCTTTTTTCCCTTCATTTTTTCAATCCTTTTCCCCCCCCCTTTTCTCCCTTTTTTTCTCAAAATTTTTTTCTTTTTTTTTTATTTTTTTTTTTTTCAACTTTATTTACAATCTTGTATTCGCTACTTATTAAATTTGAAAAAATAGTTTTAAATTTGAAATATATTTAGGATTTAGTTCCCTTAATTTTTTGAATTAAGTGTATGTTATACACAGATATAGTAGTTAAATACACAGAAAATCTCTAATAATTCCTGATTACTTACATATCTTATTTTGTGTATAATTTTCCCAGCATAAGATTTGGAATTTGACAGTGTTATTTGTACTTTTTCTTTTAGATAATTAGTCTTCAAAAACTATCAAGTAGGCTGTGGAATTGGTTCAAATTACTGTCACTGCATTCAAATTTACTCAGATTCGTCAGTGTATTTAATGCCTTTTCTTCATTATGCTTCATTTAATTATATTATGGGTCATTTATTCGAAATTCAGAGAATATGCATTCTAGTTACCATTGGATGTGGTAATGAAAGAAAAACTCAAAAGGAGGTTTAGGAAAGGTTTAATAATAAATACCCTGGTCAGCAGGTTAGTCAGCATCATTATACAGTTAGAAAACAGAAAAAACATTTGCGGAACTGTATATGTCAGAAAATATTCAAAAAACCAGGAAGAACTCTTCGATGATGGAAAATAATTAGACGTACTTACTGAGATATAGAAGAAAATTCTGATAAACCAACTAGACAACTTACTGCTGATCATGATGTAAGTAAACTGTCGATTCTGCGACTTTTAAAGAAAGAAAAATATCATATTTTGAAAGTTCATTTGGTTCAGGAGTTAAACGAGGATGATCCTCATCGAAGACAAGAATTTTGAGAGGTAATGATGAACAGAATGCTAACATAATCAATTTTTTTTTTTGGGACGAAGTCACATTTTTTTTATCGGATCGGTTAACAAATATATCCATTGATATTGGACCAAAGCAAATCATTTACAAATTCACTTTAAACAGTATTTGTAGAAAAACTGTTATGCGAATGATTGATAAGAAACGTTAATACAATGTTATCGATTTTTCGCAGGTAACTGATTTGTTTTGGCTATAAATCCTACGAACCTCGGCGGAATATTAAGAGAAACACTCCGAAAGTTTAAATTTTGTATTAGCTTCTTAAAAGTTTGTTAAAGCTTAATGAGCATTTATTAAAGAGTTTGAGGCTTAAAACTAAATGAATTTATTATAGTTTATTAACTATGGTCGATCTGAGTTTATATTATGATGAAAAAAAATGCTTCCATTATGGTGTACTGGGCGAATATCTATTGTATCTACCTCAAAAACTGTATTCTATAATCTATCACAATAAAAAAATATTTCTCACTTAACATTAAACTATAGAAAACACTAATTTTATGTTGTTTAATTAATGTTGTTATTATGCTGTTATGTTTTTTGTTAACTTCTTAGCTATTTTTATATCTGTTAGGTAAAGATACTTCAAAATAATAAGATAATAACATAAGATATTCGATCAGACCGTATCCTTTCAGTGTTTCCAAGTGATTGCTATTTCAACTACATATGCTACGTATCGATTCAAGTAGAGTTTAACTGTATCGGTAAAAATGATTTTTTTATAGTATGTATTTATGAGCTGTCCTAATTAAGACCAGCATTTAGGAAATCTAAATGTTCGAAAAAACGAACGATTTCAATTATGTTGAGATAAGAATTCTTTAAAAGTACATCCTCATAGATCATTAGTGTGTAGGAATCAACAGTCCGTCTTTTAAAGTATTTTATCTTAATTAACTAATGTTTCTGTTCTAAATTAGTAAACTAGTTATCTCGCCAATCTTCTGTTATACCTTTATGATATTTGTGATAAGCTATTTGAGTACTTATTTTGGTGTTACCGTCACATATGCTCTCGTGAGAACTGGCCTACGACAACTGAGGTTTTAATTATAGGTGATTTAAGTTAAATTAATTTAAAAGAAATAATTATCATTTAAAAAAATATTTAGAAGTTGGTATGCATGTATTCATAAGATGAAACAGAGACACAAATATATTTATCGGTAATATTAACAATAATAGACACGATATATGAAAGTTAAGTAATGACACTGATTTTTTAATTTTTTTTATTCGAATAGAATTACAATTCAGTATTGTCTCCTTCAAAATAACTTCCTTGGGAAGCCACACAGCGTTGGAGACGGTTCTTCCATTCCTCACAGCAGTGCTGGAACTCATTTACTGGAATAGCCTTAATTAAATGGAACACCCTGATTTTTTGAATGAGTATTATACAGGCGGAATTTAAGTAATGAAACTGTTTTTTTATGTTCTTTTTTTATTCGAATAGAATTATAACTCAGTACTGTCTCCTTCAAAATAACTTAGAGGTGAAGCCACACTGGTCGGTTACAACCGTTTGAGTGTTCTCTATGGTCCCAAAATGACGTCCCTTGAGGTGATTTTTCAATCTCGGGAAGACAAAAAAGTCACAAGGACTCAATTCAGGCGAATGAGGAGGTTGAGGAGCCACATGAATGTTTTTATTGACTAAAGACTCGTTTACTGAAATGGCTGTGTGACAAGGCGCACTGTCGTGGTGCAACATGCAGTTGTTCTTGATGTTTGGTCTCACACGCATGACCTTTTTTCGAAGTTTTTCAAGAAACTTTCTGTAAAAGTGTTGGTTTACTGTTTGGCCTGGAGGAACAAGCTCTTTGTGGACAATTCCCTGGCTATCAAAAAAGCAAATCAGCATTCATTTGCTCTTCGACTTGCGCATTCTTACTTTTTTGGGTCTTGGAGAGCTTTAATTTTGATTGACCGTCTGACCCTCAAGGACCCAGTGAACGTAAACAATGCCTCGAATGTCAAAAAAGACGATCATCATCGCTTTAAATTTGGATTTGCTCATCCTGCTCTTAAAAATACGTTTGCCTTGGCGACGCGAGCTTTCCAATGCATGGATTGGCGCTTTGCTTCGGAGTCGTGAAGTAAAAAACCACGATTCATCATAAGTAATCACCGTGTCTAACAAGCCTGGATCAGTGTCAATTTTGTTTAGAATGTCAGCGCAAATGTTCATTCTTAATTCCTTTTGCTCGGGAGTGAGGAATTTAAACGACTGCTACAGTCAAACTGAGCGACCCACTGGCTTGTCCAGCGAGATCAGGGTGGGGAAAGTATCATCAGACACAGTTCTGTTCAAACTTGTCGCAATACGCTCGCAGCGCGCTGGTAGCAGCATCAGTTCGGTTATTTAATAGCCACACCTCGTAATTTTCAGGTTTTTATTCTGTACGAATAATGGATTTCTAATAAGTCTTGTGATTTTTGTAGCAATAAAAACGTTAGTAAAATGGTAAATCAAATTTCATTTGTTTCGTATCTCCCATCCCCTACTTGTTATAGTGTTGTAATGTAATATGTATATGCCTTTGCCATAAACAATTTTTAACTATTTCAATTATTCTATGTATAACTAAATAACCGGAAATATATCTATAACAAGAACCGTACTTGGAGATATCAATCAACAAACAAAAAAATATGATTTTTATAATGGTGCTTCTGAAATGTAAGATCAAGATATCTCCTTTCTGAAATCCATCGGAGGAAGAAGCATACAATTTTAATTGGACGTAACAGGTAACGAAAATTCAATTCATTGTGTTATCTCGTTTAATTTTTTCCTCCACAAGCGACTCCCTAGGGTTTAATAAGTTTCTCGAGTTTCCGCAGAACCACAGTTAAATTAAAATAACGTCGAGAATTTCATTCTGCCACATTTATTGTCAGCAATAAAGTTTATATCTCAAAAGCAGCCGTAAAACTCCGCCGAATTTGATATTTTCATGAATAAACATGTAATAAAATTATAGATTTCTCTAAGTATATTATCGTGCCAATCCACTGAACGTGGTTTTAAAAAAGTCTGACAAAGAACATCAGCAAGAGTCGTCATTAAAATTGATCGTCTGAATGATGTTTTATTTTTTTGTGTCTGTTTGTGACACGTTGATATTGTGCCCTTATATCTAATTTTCTAAATTGAGTCGCTCAATTTATAGCTTCGTAATTGACGTTCTCGCTTACCCTATTATGTCTTCGAATAAAGGATGACTCAGTTATGAATATGATAATAGCAAGACGGGCAGTCAAAACGAAAACATAGGCACACAAAAAAATTCAAATACCGGGTCCAAACCACTTATTCTTCACGTATTTTGAGTGATTCCGAGTCCGGGGTTAGTTTTGGTGGGTTAGCTTGCAAAAAAGTGGCCAAAAACCGCAAAAGTGTCGCGTTTTGGGAGAACAACCTGGGAGTCGGAATTTTTTTGACTCCAATAGCTCATTTTTTATATGCCAAGTTTTGGGTTGCCAACCTCGAACTCAGCATCGTTTACAGCCATGGTACGCACATTATTTTATATCAATGCGAAAAAAAAAATGCAAAAAAAGATGCAAAACAGTGAAAAAAAACGCCAAAATGTGGCTTTTTGCAAGAATAACCTGGGAATAGGATTTTTTTACTGAAATAGATTACTTTATGTTTCTTGGATTATTCAGTTCCTTATGATGGTTGACTGTTGCTGAAATTTCATGATCATAGTCGCCCTATATACTTTCGAAGTAAAAAAATAGTGAAAAAAAGCACATTTTTCAACTTCAGCAGTCATTTGCAAGTTATAGCACATGGAGACTTCGGATTGGGCTTAAAATTTAGGAAATTCAATAGGCTATAACTTCTTATATGCATATGCTATATAAAATATGCCAAGGAACGGAGATATAAGAGGAAACGTGAAAAAAAAATTTTTTTCACAAATTGTTAATTTAAAAAAATACCGGACATAGGAAACCGTCAAAACTAGCCCTATATGTTTCAAGAACAATTTTTGACGATTTTATCTCCCTGCCTACTGGACTATAAATGAAATTCCTGAAATCTTCGTCGGACGGTACGAGAATTTGTTTTTGACTTGAATTGATGAATTAAAAAAGGCTTCAAAGTTACCACATGAGCAATTCGTCTATCAGTTTTTTGTGTAGTAGAATAAAACAAATTTTAACATTGCCTCTATTTTATCAAATAGATAACGAAAACATGATATGCGTGGCTCATCATTCGTGCACCAGTAATCCTAACAGTAACCAATAAAATCAAATCCTGGTTATTTCCCATGGCATTTGTAAAATCAGTCTATATTGATGTTTGTATATGTGTCATAGTATCTATTTTTAATAATAAAAGTTCTATATATTCAACACCGAAATATGTATACAGTGAGGACGTAAAGGTTGGAACCAATTCAATAAAATCATTACAGGACAAGCAAGGAAAGAACACTCAAATACGTCAAAATTGATTTTTATATATGTAAAATATATTTTTATATATGTAAAATATGTACATATTTTGATGTTATCCATCATTGTCGCAGAGATGACGCCACCTTCTTCTTTTATTTTAAATGGGAACCCCAGTTTTTGATAGATTTGTACGTGTTCTACCTGACAAAGTAGCAGCTATCTTAATACTTGGTGAAAATGGAAACAATCCGCATTTTTAATAAGAGGTACCTCGAGCACCCTATATCGATGACTTGTTTGAGGGATCATCAATGGACAAGGTTAAAACAACAGGTTGTGTTAATGATGCGAAACAATCTAGTCGACCAAATATTTCTGATGATTTAAAAAATTATTTCTTCTACAGCCTAAATTTCATCTACGTGTGAGGTCAGTCAAAGTACAGTACACGAGGTGTTGACAAAAAACAAATTTCACCCATCCAAATTAAAAATGGTGCATCAACTTTCAGACGACCCCTACCGAAAACTGAAATTCTGTGAAAATATATTCACTAAAATTTGCCAACGGCCAGACTATGCAAAAACAATTTGTTTTAGTTACGAAAGTACTTCATACCTCAATGGAAATGTTAACACTCAAAATGTGAGGTGTTGAAGTGACACAAATCCTCAATGTTTCGTGAAAAACACACAATTTCCAGAAAAAGTAAATGTCTGGGCAGGTATTTTTGGGAAACCACATAAGTGGGCCTATATTTTTACTAACTTAATCGCTGTATCTGGAGATGTTACCAGACGCAATTTAGCCGGTAATTCTTGAAATTCTCGAAGACAATTCAGATGAATTTGGTAGCTTGAAAATAACGTTCAAACAAGATGGTACTCCTGCAGACTATTATGGTACACTACAGTGGCGGTGCGTGATATTTCAGTTAGCCATATCTTGAAAACGACGCATGGGACCCACTTCACTTTTTAGGTGATGACTATACACCTCTTACAGAAGGGATTTATAGTGAAAAAATCGTCAGCAAAGTTTGCGAAAAATTTTTCAAAAACACTGGAGCACTCCCTGGGTTCTCAGTAACGCTCTGTGGGATATTTGCAGTATATTTTTTTTCATAATCTAGAAACAAATATAAGAGGAGACAGTTTTCGATTTGTTGCAAAATATTTTTTTTTCAAAAAGTTATGTCCATTTTAATTTTAATTTAATAGGAACATTTTGTTTCCTAAAATTAAAATGGCCATAACTTTTTGAAACAAAATATTTTGTAACAAATCGAAAAACGTCTCCTTATATTTGTTTCTAGATTATGAAAAAAAATATACTGCAAATATTCCACAGAGCGTTACTGAGAACCCAGGGAGTGCTCCAGTGTTTTTGAAATTTTTTCGCAAACTTTGCTGACGATTTTTTCACTATAAATCCTTTCTGTAAGAGGTGTATAGTCATCGCCTAAAAAGTGAAGTGGGTCCCATGCGTCGTCCCATGCGGGTCAAGATATGGCTAACTGAAATATCACGCACCGCCACTAGTACACTAAGACATTATTTGGATGAAGAATATCGTGGTAGATAGATTGCACGACGACATTCAATTGAATGGATTAAATCATCCGACCTCGCACTTGCTCTGGGAGTATCTTAAATCTAAAATTTACGCTACAGAACTGGACGGTAATGGCGTTTTGAAACAATGAATTGTTGAGAAATGTTGAACGAAATGAGTTAAAGAAAAACGCGTTATATGGATGAGGAATATCGTGGTAGATAGATTCGACGACGAGATCCTATAGAATGGCCAGCTCGGTCACCCGACCTCATACCTTCTCTGGGTATATCTTAAATCTAAAATTTACGCTACAGAACCTGACTCTAATGACGTTTTAAAACAACGGATTGTTGAAAAATGTTGAACGAAATGAGTCAAAGAGAAACACGAAGCGTTTGATCCTCTAGTATCGTGAAAATTATGTTATAAAGATCATATCAAGAGCACACAATCACAATAATTCAGTTTAGCCTTGATTGAGTAATTTTCCCGTACCAATTTGCGTAAGATACCTACCTAAAGTTTACACAAAGTGCTGATTCCGTCAGTATATCTGCATAAGTTTCATCCTACAAATAGGGGAATCTATATAATTTACGTATAGACGTGAACCGAAGATCAAAGATATAGTTAAACATAACCTGTTTTCCACATGCAAATGAGAAGCTTTAACATCCGATAACGATATTCGATACTTGCTTAAGGTTGAACATGTAAGTAAACATCCAATCGAGCATTCAGCGTATTTACTCTCTTGTCTAGGGGTTATTTATTTTACTAGTCAAGAATATTGACGAAACCAAAAATAGTTTATTATTGTCTGAACGGTTCAAGGGAATTCGTGTATTTTCAGTGTAAATTCGATGGAAAACCGCGAAAATTATACGACACTATGTACGAAAAAGGCAATGAAGCTAAAAACATACAACTGATTTAAACAAAGAAACAAAGGCATGCCCAATAAGGACTGAATTTTTTCAATGCAACCGTAATACATAGTAGTCATAAAGTACTGGATATATACGAGGTGTGGCTATTAAGTAACCGAACTGCTATCATAACACTTTTTATTCGTTACAAATTACAGTGCAACTTTTTCGCCTTCAGTGTACCGATCTCTATACCGATCCATACGACTTTTCCATTGTTGAAAGCAGTGCTGGAAGTCCGCTTCTGTCAGATGGGTCAGAACTTCCGTCACTTTTGCTTTTACCGCTTCCACACTTTCGAATCTCGTTCCTTTCAGCGCCGATTTGACCTTGGGAAATAAAAAAAGTCACAGGGAGCAAGGTCGGGCGAGTATGGTGGATGTTCCAACACAGTAATGCCGTATTTTGCAAAAACACCTTCACAGACAAAGCAGAATGGACCGGTGCTTTGCCTTGGTGAATCTTCCATGATTTGGTCTTTCACAAATCGGGTCTTCGTCTTCTTACTCGCTCACTAAGGGCCGTCAGAACCTCGATGTAATAATGTTGATTGACCATCTGACCCTCAGGGACCCAGTGAACGTAAACAATATCAAAAAAGGCGATCATCATCGCTTTGAATTTGGATTTGCTCATCCTGGCTTTTTTGCCTTGACGCGTTCGGGCTCTTCCAATGCATGGATTGGCGCTTTGTTTCGGGATCGTAAGTAAAAAACCACGATTCATCACGTGTAATAACGTGTCCAACAAGTCTGGAGCGGTGTCAACCTTGTTTAGAATGTCAGCGCAAATGTTCATTCTTGATGCCTTTTGCTCGAGAGTGAGGAGTTTTGGCACCATTTTTGCGCAAACTTTGCGCATGTTGAACGATTCATGCAAAATCTGGCGAACACATCCTTTGTCGATTCCTGTTATTTCAGCAAGCCCTCGGATGCTTAGACGACGATCTTCGCGGATTACTTTACCAATTTTTTCAATGTTTTCGTCTTCGGTCGTTTCACGTCCCTCTTTAAACCGTTTAAACCATTCAAATCCTTGTGTTTTCCCCAGTTTAACAAGAAACTTAAGATTAACCCGTTGCTCCATCTGAACACTTAACTTTTTTCAACGCGTCACTGGTGCCTAGACTAATTCAAACGACTGATACAGTCAAACTGAGCGACCCACTGGCTTGTCCAGCGAGCTCAGATCGGAGAAAGTATCACCAGACACAGTTCTGTTCAAACTTGTCGCGACACGCTCGCAGCGCGCTGGTAGCAGCATCAGTCAGAGTGGTTATTTAATAGCCACACCTCGTATACATATTTCGACTTATCATATTTTACAACTTCAACAAATTAAGCCAACAACAAAAATCAGTAGAAACTGAATTCCTTGTTTAATAGGATTTCTTCTAATCTAATACTGGTTATCAAAACTATATAATATGACCACCGTTTTGATGGTGGAAAAGCACCGACATTTCCTCAAAATTTTTAATATCGCTCACTAAGATTTGGTCTTCCTGATCAAGTTGGTGTTACTCGAATGTTTGAATCTCCAGATGGAACTCATGATAGAATTATTGTCCCTTTTGGATAAACAGATTTTTGCCTTTTCTGATTTTGCTGAAATTCTATCGAATTACTGTCTCATTGCGTTCATTAAATACATGTATTTTTCACTGTATTACCAGCCTTTCAATCCTCTGTGTCTAACTGTAAATTAACAAATTTAACAGAAGCCATATTTCAATAGTTTGAGATTCTTTTTTGGACAAAAATAATTTTGATATTTTTTTGGGATAGGTTTCAGTATGATGATTTTGTGCACTAAAACTAATAAATATACCAAATTTACATATACCAAATATGAACCAGATGTTCTCTGTGGCGTGGTATCGTTGGAATATTGCTGTTTTTTATCCAAAAGTGTAATAGTGCTTGTTGTACATGTTATTTATCATCTGTACTGTTATGATAGTAATGTCATAATATAATTTAAGATGTCACGTTCATTCAGTACTTGAGCGTATAATATCTGTGCTAATTTTATGAGTTGGCGGCACTGCCAATTATTCGTTTTAGAAGATAATTTTCTGATTTAATGTATCCCGTCACTTTATTAACCGCGTACGAGACGAGTGAAACGAAAGATGGAGGACAGTGCTGACTGCGCGTGTTTTTTTTGTCATTCTACATTTGACTCAGATTTCTACAAAGTGTACGTACCTATCACGTAATGTTGACTGTGGAAAAACCTTTGAGTCAAGCAATTGACCCCATGACGTCTATTACGTCTACGTACAGTTACATACAGGGGTGTCCCAAAAAGCAACGTCACGCCGAAAGTGGGTTACAAGTCAGGTCCTCACTGGACATGTAACAAATAGAGTTAACAGTAAGTGTCTTGGTTGTCAGTCGGCAACAAAAGTCATTATACACTCACTTTTTGAAGGTTGCTTAACACGTTTGTTACCATGTGTCTCATATATGAGTCGCACAATTTCTTCTCATAAACTACCTCATATATGAGCTATGATGATGGATATTGAACTCTTCAATAACATTTACTAGGAAGTCTTCAGGAATGGCCCGGGTTAAACAGAAAATGTCAAATACATATATATGACGTTTGTCGGATACATATATTTGACACAATACATACATTTGACAGAAAATGTCAAATACAGCCGTAAACGCCACTCCCGGTACATCGTTCTTCAGCACCTCATAACTAATACTATTTGCTACAGAAGAAATTGACAGGGATATATTTTAAAGTTTAAGACATGCCCTTTCCGATGGTGTCCATGAAATTCCTCCAAAAAATTATTGATTATGAAAAAAAGCAGTTTAAAAACACACGACTTTTTTGCACATTTTTTTTAAATCAAATTTTCAAGGAGTTTCCGGACTGCAATGGACCTAGAACCTCACTAACCGGTGGAATAAATGTTTGAACTTGACTGGTTTGAAATATACGTGGTTTTAAGGTCGATATTTTGCCTTATGCGTTCAAAATGGCGCCTGAACTGCAAAATTGTTGCATATAAATTCAAGAATTTTTTATTGATGCACTTTTACAAAAAATTGTCAAGAATAAAAAGTTCTTAATATCACTAATTCTTAAAATCACTGGGGTTTTTCAAGTTTTTTTGAGCAATTTTTTGGATTTCGCAAATTGACAATTTTTGCAAAATTTAAAAAAAATTGCTTAAAAAAAATTCTGAAAAAAAAAAATTAGTGCATTCCCTGACTGATTTTAAGAACTTTTTCTTCTTGACAATTGTTTGTAAAAGTGCATCATTTTCCAATAAAAATTCTTGAATTTTTACTCAAAAATTTTGCAGTTCAGGCGCCATTTTGAACGCATAAGGGGAAAAAATCGATCTTTAAACCATGTATACTTAAAGTTCAAACATTTATTCCACCGGTTAGTGAAGTTCCAGGTCCATTGCAGACCGGAAACCCCTGAAATTTTGATTTAAAAAAAAAATGTGCAAAAAAATCGTGTTTTCTTTAACTGCTTTTTTTTCATGGACATGGAGGAATTTCATGGACACCATCAGAAGGAGCACGTCTTAAACTTCAAAAATTTGTCCCTGTCAATTTTCTCTGTCGCAAATGGTATTAGTTATATATGAGGCTCTGAAGGCGAGATACCGGGAGCGGCGTTTTCGGCCGAAACAGGTTAAAGTCTTCAATGTTCTGGTCGATTCACAAACTTTACATTTTAAATACCCCCGCAGAAAAAATCTAAGGGACTTAGATCCGGAGAGTGCGCTGGCCATTTAATTATACATCTTCTGCCTATCCAGTGTCCTAGAAATTGTGCATTTGAATACTCCCTGATATTTGCCGCAAAATGGGGTGGTAATCCATCCTATTGAAACCATAGTTGTTAGTTAATAACTAACATTATTGTCACCCGGAAACAACACTGTGTAAGATGGAATAATGTGATTTCTTAGCAGATCTAAATATTTTCAGAACTTAAATTTCCATTTATGAAAAAAAGGTCCAAACAATGCCTGCCCAAACTAACTTCTTTGCCAGTCAGCTTACTGTTGACTAGTCTATTGGATATCTGTTGGAGTACAATTCATTAAACAGTACACAAACTTGGTCTTGGGATATCTGCATGTCTCCATGCCCCCCTCGTTATTAAAAATTTCATTTTTTTGTAAGCTGTAATCCTAAGAATTAAGCAACCCAGGAGCAGAAGCAGATGTATGTTTAGACTGTAACAAAAAAATCCACTATTTTTTTCAAAAATTACTCTGAAAATATTGTTCAGGACGTCGAAAAAATGAGCCTGTGAAAATATCAGCTCTTAGTTTTAATATTAAGAGGTGACTCATCGCGATTTTCCATTTCCCACTTAATTAACATGGGAAAAAACTTTTTCAAGCTTTAGAATTTTCTAACTCTTCAACCGATTATCAGACTGATAAGACCAAGACATATTCTTATAGGGAATTGAACGCACTACAAAAAACGTCTCTTATTTTTTTTTGATAAATCTAGTCTTTCAAAAGTTATTATTTAAGGTTAAAGTTGGACAAACCAGAATTTTTTGAGGTATTTTCACTTTTTTGGTGAATCTAATATTTTTTGCCTTAAATTATCTTCTTCAGTCTTTTGAAATGAAATTTTGAAAGTATCCTCAGTCCATTTGATCGGTAGTTTTTCCAAAAATCCTTGATTTAGACACTTTTCTTTGATATGAACATTTTAAATATAAATTTTTATTAGCAAACTTGATAATTTCTTATCTATAATTTTCTTTTCTTCATTAATTATATCTAAATCTACGTTTAAATCATAATTATTAAGCAAAAAAACAATTTTTAATTATGATTTTAACTTAGATTTAGATATAATTAATGTAGAAAGAAAATTATAGATAAGAAATATCAAGTTTGCTAATAAAAATGTATAAGTTCATATCAAAGAAGCGTCTAAATCAAGGATTTTTGGACAAAACTACCGATCAAATGGACTAATTTCTCAGAATTTCAAAAAGACTCTGAAAAAGATAATTTAAGGCAAGAAATTTGCAATTAAATTGATAGATTCACCAAAAAAGTGAAAACACCTCAAAAATTCTGGTGAGTTCATCTTTAACCTTAAATGACTTTTGAAAGACTAGATTTATCAATTATAAGAGACGTTTTTTGTAGTGCATTCAATTCCCTACAACTTATCTTATCAGTCTGATAATCGGTTGGAGTTACAAAAATTCCAAAGCTGAAAAAAAAATTGTTCCCATGTTAATTAAATGGGAAATGGAAAACCCCGATGAGTCACCTCTTAATATTAAAATTAAGAGCTAATATTTGCACAGGCTCATTTTTTCGACATCCTGAACAATATCTTCGAGTAATTCTTGAAAAAAAAAATAGTCAATTTTTTTATACAGTCTAAGTCGGCTGATAGATTAAATATTTAGAACAACGATATTTTGTATTCAATGTGAATGAATATAAAGTAAAAAAAAAGTTATTTATTATCGTAGAGAGTAATTAGGAAAAACAAGTTTTATTATGTTAAATAACTTTTAACATTTGTGTTTGATCCTTGTTTCTGTAACCATAAATACTGGGTGTATTTTTATCACGCTACTTGGATCTCGAAGTAGAAGGCTTTGTTAATACAACGTTACTTGTTTTATCAGTTCAGTTAGTTTCCCCGTGAATAACGCTACGCCGCGTTTAATACGTCAGATATATTTTTTATAATAGCATCCTCCACACCTACATTCCCACAAAATTAATCGCTATATGGTAAGAGTTCCGTTATATCCCAGCAGAAACCTTTTCAGGTCCGTCCGCTATCATTTCCAATAATCTAAAGTGTTCCCAGATGAGAGAGTCCACTTTTGTGGTTTCCTCGTAAAATTAACAACCCAAAACAAACTAGTTAGTGGCCTAGTCTTCTAAAAATGTGTCACCGACTCTGGGCGTATCCTGTGGAATTTAGTCCAGAAAAATTATACGTAAAATGAGACCAACTTCGGAAGAGCTGATTTTAATATGATCCTCAATATTGTGGTCTTAAACAAAATGTCAAAATTCCTCATCGATCCGATCAAGAGTACAGATTGAAACAGAGTCTGAAGATTTATAAATTATTGGGATGATTAACACCTGTTTTGAACTAAATAAATAATGAACCCTTGACTGCCATGGTAATTTCTTGAAATTTGCCCTGGCTTGCCGAACTTAGAAACTCTGACAACTTTAACTAGACATATAATTTCCGACGCGTTTTGATTTATGACATTTTCCTACTTTTGCCAGATATCATTTCCAACTTATTTTGACTCACTGATCATCATGGTATTATCTGAATTTGTCCTACCACGCCAATTTATCATAAAGTCTAAATTTTTTCGTTAAATCACCTCATAAGTCCTCATTCTACAGTTTCCCAATTTTCTGTTCAGACATTATTTCCGACGTATTTGGACGCACTGGATCGGAAGAAGTATTGTCCAATCTTCGCCTTAATTCTTGTATTGCTGAATAATATACAAACTTCGAAATAGAGTCCAAACAGAAATGAAATCAGTTTTTTCAATTGTCATAAATTGAGTCATTTCTTTTGTACCAATTTTGGCCATTGGGAACTCTTGGGCCAAATTTTGCCAATACCATTATATTCAGAGGGTCAAAATACCTCGGAAATGATACAACTTGTCAAAATAACACCGTAACAGCATCCCCAAAAAATATAGAAAAAAACGAGCTGATTACATTTTACACATTATCAGGTGTTAGTAGAGCATTTACTTATAGAACAAGGACTTTCTGGCAGTTTGGGCCAAGTCTAAAAAAGTCTTGTTCTCGGGCAGTCACGGGGTTGATTAACAATTTTATGACAATTGATTATTTTTTAATAAATATTTTTTTAAACAAAAATAAATATAGACATCTTCTACTCTACCTCAAAGGTGGTGTGGAGAGCACATAAAGCTTACAACTCTGTAAATGGAGTTATCTTCGAAACAATGGCTCTCAGGAATAAAAGTCAAAACATCTTTTTGTAGAAAATTTGTTAACCTACAAATTTGAAGATCAATATTTTTTCTGAAATTGTAAAACTGACTGCTAATGAGATATTTAGAACCACGATATATCAAAAATCCAGCTTTCCGAAATGCAGTGTCTAATTTCACTGGGCTAATTTAATAAGGGCCCAAGGTTCAAGGTCTCATAGGCGGTCTGTTAGTCTGGCGCCAAAGAGACTCCTATCGCTACCCTGTTTATTTAGCGCCTCGCAGTAATCCCCGAATTGTCTTGTATCTACCCTTGTTTGGACTGTCACGAAGTTTATAGAATTAACCTTTTCCGTGAATATGAAATGTGACCGGCTGGAGTTTCCTTCAGCGGCTAATTGGGGTGTTGGTGTTCGAATAGCGACGACAAAGGTTTCTTTCGGATTTAAATTACCATCGTGTAATTTAAAACAACTCGGGGGATGAAGCTAGAGTCAGCTATGAAAGTCATGATACACCCACTTTTTTGAAGGTGTGATTTTCTTGATACCGGTTACTAAGTCCATTTAATATATACGTTAATAAGGAAGTATAAGTTTAGGAGAACCCTTTACAATTCCACGACCTTTCGTAGAGATACTGACACTTCGATATTTGTTTCGTTACCATATGAACCTAAATTCATCCGCGGACTAGATAAAGTTTTTAAAAATATTAATATCGATTTGGTTTATAATCCTAAAAATAAACTACAGACACTTTTGGGCAACCCCAAAGACAAAATCGACAATAACGAAAAGTCAGGAATATACGAAATAGTAGACTGTGATCAAAATTATATTGGGCAAACAAAAATATCTATTTCGACCAGATTTAAAGAACTTATGGCTCATTTAAAATATGGCAGAACGAAAAAATCTTGTGTTGCCCAACATGGTTTTGACAACCATAGGATAGACATAAATAATTTAAAATTAATTAGAAATGTAGCAAACAGTAAACAGCTGGATGCATTTGAAAATTTAGAAATCATTAAATGTAACAGTAGTAAAATATGAATAAGGACAATGGTCTGATACCCACCAGTCCACTGCCACTTTGCTCTGATACACAAAGACAAAATAAATGTTGCGGTTCAGTGAACCATGGCGACAAATTAAATATAAATATTGCAAATTGTAGGTTAGAATTTAGTTTTAATATTCTCCTAAAGATGCCAACTTAGTTGGCGAAACGCGCGTCGAGAAAAGTTAGTAGTTCGGTGTTTCGTGGAAAACGTTCCAGGTTCCAGTACCTACTCCATAATTTATTGAAATTGTATGACAAGTTGAAAGATAACCCTTACTTTATTATAACTCTGTACATCCATTAAAAAAGGATAAATACAAAAGAACAAATGATAACACAAATAACTTTTCTTTTCCCCCATGTACAGAACGGTATCGTTCAACTTGAGTTCCCCAGCTAATAATTGCTTATTAGACGTACATTTGTGTGGAGTGACGAGGGTTTCTTTCAGATTCAAATTACTAATTATATGATAGGTGTTAGCTTGTAAAGACTTAAGTGTTTACCAAAGCCATTCGACAACATCAACAGCTTTTGAGCTGTCAGAATATTCCTCGATAATTACAGGAATTAGATACCAAAATATGTAAATACTTTCCAAATAATGGCTTACTGTCAGCCCCATACGGTTACGGCAAGAGTTAACGATAGTAATTTAAATATTAATGGGCATCGTGCCTCTGTGAATTAGTTTATATTTGTTTTAAGTAACGCATACTCGTATAACGGTCCCCAATGTTTGAAATCACTTACAATATACTCTTATTGAGTACATTTTTCATCGAAATGATTTTTATTTCTTACTAAAGGATTTTTTTTTTTTGTTGCAGGTAAAGTGGTTTGACGAGCTGCTGTTCTGTAAGTCAACTTTTATAAAGGTTATTATTATACAGGGTGTTCGCTAATAAATAAGCCTTATTATTATGGTAGTTTCTTTAAGTCAAAATAAGTCAGTTTGAGTCTGTCTCAGTCAATTATAACAGTCAATTATAACAGAGATATAGAGTGTCAAAGTTGAAAATTGGTTTTTATATATTTTTTTATATATTTTTATTTTTATATATTTTATTTATATATTTCATGCAAATACTGGAGTATTTGCATGAAATATAGCGACAGGGGATTTAACATTCGTCTCTTGTACTACCTGATCTTTCGTGTATCCCCAAAAATCAAAATCTAGCGGACTCAAGTCCTGATCTCAGGACTTTGAGGAGGCCACGAGTGTTCACTGCTTTGGTCAATCCAGCTCTGAGGAAATATGATACTTATTCAAATTATTTGGGTTGAACTTATTTTCAAAAGATCCTTAATTTTTATTTAAATGTTATTAAAACATTCGCTATTATTTTTGTAAAATAGAAATGATTGGATGAAAAAAAAAAGCATAGTTTCTTCCTGATTTTTTTTCGACCACTTAAATTATACATACGACCTTCAGATCATGCATCAGAAAACTATTTGATATGATAAAACAACACCAAATTTCATTCAAATCAATCTACTAGTTTTTGCACAAAACTTTGTGAAAAAAAAAACGCGATTTTTCAAAACTCTATAAAGCTGTAAGAAAAGCCTTGAGCAACCTGTTTTTTTTTTTAATTTAAAATCGTTCATTAGGACAACCTTGAGAATCTTTTAAAAATATAACAATTGTTTTGGCTTTTGGCTGCCAACTTTCTATTAAATGAAACCTAAAAAACGTACCTTAAAAGTACTCGGATAAACGCAAAGCAAACATTTATTCCAAATTCAAATTCAAAATTCATTATCGATCACCCTATATACAGCAGTATATTACCGAAAACAAAAATGAGGTCACATCAAATCATCCAATGTGTAAGTTGTTAATTAAAGCACAATGAAACTATTATATCCAATAAAGTTTGTAATGAATTACAGAAAATTTAACTCGAAGGTTTTGACACAAATACATATTTCCATCGCTAAAGTCGTTTATATTCGTTACACAATTCATAAGCGAAAATAAAATTAATAGTATCACTGTAACATGGAACACTAAAAACATTGTTTACTAAAAGCCATATTTTTGAACGAAATATATAAAGGTTATACAAGCAAATAATTTTGCTACAGCGCACATTATTCACGCTATCCAAGAAGTGTTATAGATTGTTCGATATAGGCCAAACTTTCGGTAAAATTTCCATACTACAAACATAAATAAAAAGTTCGAGCTGTCGATTTATTTTGCTTACAAACTTGCTAAAATCAAATTAAAAATGTATGCTCCGGCATGTTTCATCTCCGGATTTTATTATCAGTTGAATGGAACTACCAAGCAATCATACTGAATGATGTATGAAATAATTAAAGTGAAATAAAAAAACAGATTTATCTAATGACATTTATGTTTTTTTTTTTTTTTGAATCAGGAACTATTCATACTATACACCTATTTGTTTTTTTGTTTTTCTTAACATTGTGAAGTCAGATTCTGAAAGTTGTAAAAATGAGCTTTAATTTAGATGATGAATACGAGGTGTGGCTATTAAATAACCGCTGTCATAACACTTTTTATTCGTTACCAATTACAGTAGCAACTTTTTCGCCTTCAGTGTACTCCCCTTGGCAAACTCTACTCTGCTTCATATGACTTTTCCATTGTTGAAAGCAGTGCTGGAAGTCCGCTTCTGTCAGCTGGTTCAGAACCTCCGTCGCTTTTGCTTTAACCGCTTAAACACTTTGTTTCGGGATCGTAAATAATCATCATCACAAGCCTGGATCAATATCAATGTTGTTTAGATTGTCAGCGCAAATGTTCATCCTTGATTCCTTTTGCTCGGGAGTGAGGAGTTTTGGCACCACGTTTGCGCAAACTCGCGCATGTTGAAACGATTAATGCAAAATCTGGCGAACATATTCTTTGTCGATTCCTGTTATTTCAGCAAGCCTTCGGAAGACGATCCTCGGAAGCTCTCTACAGCGTATACTCACTAAAGATCTGCCTCTACATGCTTACAAAGTTCAATAATTGCAGTTCTTGTGTCAATTATTGACACAAGAACTGCAGTCCAATGACGATGCGAATGAAAGTGAATGCTGATTTTTCGAGCAAAACCATCCTAAGCGATGAAGGTCATTTTCAACTTGATGACTTCATTTAATCATCAAAATTGCCTCATTTGGAGTTCAGAGAACCCACATGTGATTGTCGAGAAAAATACATCCACAAAGTGTCACTGTTTGGTGCGGATTTTGGGCTGGAGGCGTCATTGGACCATACTTTTTCGAAAATGAGGCTGCTCAAGCAGTTACTGTTATTGGCGCTCGATATCGCGCTATATTTAATAAGCAGATGAATATTTATGAATGTGTTACGATTTTTAATCGTATACTTCTCGGTAAATGTAGACTTTAGGTATAGGGTATGTCATATCAAATATATTAATTTGTGTTCAATATTTTTCGGAAAATTGGAAACTTCAATGATATCCAGATGGTATACAATACAGATTCAATGGTATACAAAATGGTTATATAAAAAATTTAACAATGCCTATTGATTATTAAACCAACACAGACTGGTATCTAAAATCAATAAAATATGGACTGTACCGGGTGGGCAAATTTCGATGTTTTTATAGGGTATCTCGGTAACTGTAAGGGCTATGGAAAAATGAACCCACCTTTCCCGACCTCTTTTTTCGAGATAAATTCATTGGTGAAAACCAGAATTTGCTATATCTTTTCGTTTTCGAATTGTAAACGAAAATTGATTTTTTTGAGTTTTCGATTGGTGTCGATAACTCGGTTGTTTGTAAAATTAGAAGAAATCTGTTTGCACGTTCTACAGGCACTTTTTTAAGTAGAATAGGATTTCCTTAACAGATTTTTTATATCTTGTGTAGTTTTTCGAGTTATGGCATAAACTTCTATTTTTTTAAATGGAAACCATAGTTGGCTATGATTTAGCTAAAAAAGAGGGATTTTTTTCTCTTTACAACGATATATAGTTTGTGGGGTCTATGATGAGTGTTTATGCGGAAACAGTTAAAAATTTTAATTTTTTGTATAGGTATACTTACTTTGTTTTTTCTTTGCAGGAAGAGTAAGTTTCTATAGTAACACATTGTTACAACAATGTTTTAATAATAATAACTGTTGCTATGGAAATTTACTCCTGCGAAAAGTAACATAAATACATAGTAACAGTCGTATATAATGAATGGTATATTAAACTTAAATATCTAATTATGACATATTAGTGACTAATTAATAATTAATTATAACATATTCATAACAAGAAAGTTTAACACACTTAACAATCAAATTTGTAACAAATAATGTATGTAAAAAATACGATACAATATATTTTACAAAAACAAAACTAGACAGATTAAAAAAAAAATACGAGCATGATTATTTACCTAAAGTTTTCAAATTGTCGTCCGTTGTTTGCGATGCACAGTTCACATCGCTTTGAAACACTTTTTGTTGCATTATAGATGTGAATATTTGAAACGGAATTCAGACAGTCTATAAGATTTTCTCTCAGTTGAACCAGTGTATTATTTGTCTTTTTGTATAAATTGTCTTTAATGGTTCCCCAAAAAAAGAAATCTAACGGTGAGAGATCTGGCGACCGAGGAGGCCACTTTACTGGCCCATTGTTCCCTATCCATTTCTCCCCAAAATTAGTATTTAATAATTCCGAGATTAAATTAGTATTATGGGGTGGTGCCCAGTCTTGTTGAAAAAATACATGTCGTCTTTCGTTAAGTGGCAAGTTGTCTAAAAATTCTTCTACTATGTGGTAGTTTATCATATTGTAATACCGTTGATCATTTAAATTGTCATCATAAAGTTGGTAAGCTAAAATGCGGTTATTATATAGGGCACACCATACACTAAAACCGAAACGTCCTTGATTTTGAACATCAACAGTCTGATGAGGATTATCTTCAGACCAATAATGTTTGTTGTGTCGGTTGAAAATTCCGGCACTACTTACGTAACTTTCATCTGTCCAAATGATATTTTTAAAAAATAATTGGTCTTGCTCAATTTGTTGTAGGTACCAATTGCAGAAATCCAGTCGGCGTTCAGGATCAGTTGGAAGGAGCTGTTGTTGTTTCCTTATTGTATAAGGTCTAAATTTGTGTTTTTTTTAAAACTGAAAGTGCTCTTCGTCGCGATATACCAGACTCTGCTTCAATTTGCCTACTTGAAATTGAAGGATTTACGACTACCATACCAACAACATTTATGGCAACATCCTCAGCATCTTGAATACGATAATTTTTTGGTCTTGGTTTATTAAATCCTCCGTATTCAACGAGGTTTTCTTTTAGTCTACCAAAGATGGACATATTAGGTTGTCTCCTTTCAGGGTAGCGATTAAAATATGCTTCCGATGCAGCTTCAGAATTATATCCATTTTGAATAAAACACTCTAGCATATTAAACTTTTCGTAATTTTGATACGCCATCGCGCCTTGTCAATTTCTTTAATCGAAACTTTAAAACTATAATGCAAGCAAAAACCAAACATAAACAATTAATCAAACAGTAATGTGTAACTGTGTATTTACATCCCAATATCCAACTGTTCTGTTTTAAAAATGACAGGCGCCTACTGTGCAAAATCATTGAAATTACTATACTGTCCTTTATTAGAAAACATATGTTTTTAACTGTTTCCGCATAAACACTCATCATAGACCCCACAAACTATATATCGTTGTAAAGAGAAAAAAATCCTCTTTTTAGCTAAATCATAGCCAACTATGTTTTCCATTTAAAAAAATAGAAGTTTATGCCATAACTCGAAAACTACACAAGATATAAAAAATCTGTTAAGGAAATCCTATTCTACTTAAAAAAGTGCCTGTAGAACGTGCAAACAGATTTCTTCTAATTTTACAAACAACCGAGTTATCGACACCAATCGAAAACTCAAAAAAATCAATTTTCGTTTACAACTCGAAAACGAAAAGATATAGCAAATTCTGGTTTTCACCAATGAATTTATCTCGAAAAAAGAGGTCGGGAAAAGATGGGTTCATTTTTCCATAGCCCTACAGTTACCGAGATACCCTATAAAAACATCGAAATTTGCCCACCCGGTACATTATGGGTATTACAAACCAAGACATGGAATTTACTCACCAGTAAGTGCCCCCAAAGCCCAAAGACTGCCACAGAACAATAATATCCAACGGGATGGTCTGGTGTGGGGTTTTAGGAGGATGAGGAATGTTGGATATTACATTATAATATTATACCAATTTGTAAATTCGAAGAAAAAATAATAATTCAACTCTAATGCAATAGATCAACAGTATATATCTAGGTAACGACCGAAGATTCTCATCTATATATCGTACTCCCAATTCAATACTGCCATAACTGCAACCTTTTCATATATGCAGTTATGGCAGTGGAATTGGGGGGTACGGATATATATTTATATATACAGGGTGTTCCACCTAAGGCGGATTCATCCATAACTCTGTTATTAGAAATTTAACAAAAAAGTGCTTTGGGTGGTAGTTGTCTGGAATAATTGTGCATATGAGGAAAATAGTTTCAATTATATAGGGTGCTCCGTTTATTCTGCACGCCACCTAACTTTGTTATTTTAAATGGAACACCCTGTATATTTTTACATTTTTTGATTCACCGTTTAATTCTAGGTCGACTTTGTTAAGGGTTCCCTATACCTATCTCTTATAGTTTTTGAGATATTCAACTGTCTTTGAAAAAAATGACGATTTCAGCTCTTTTGAATGAGGCCCAATAGCATTTAAACCATAAAAAGATAGAAAATCTGCGGTTTGGACGATTACATTTAGCACAAATTACCTATCTTTTCACTATGGGCAAACTGGATACGTTATTCAGAGCCGGAAATATCGGACCCTACATTTGACAATTTTAAAACGTGAATACTATTTTTTTCAAATGGCATGACCCATATTAAATAGTGCCGTTGGATGCGAAATTAAATGCCCTTTCTACTGATATCGGGTTATCAATACTTATCTCCAACAGTTTTCCAAGAATATTCGATTCTGTCTAAAGTTTGCAAAAATCGGATATCTACAGCATCACGTAGGCGTTGAAATTGCGTTGCTTATTGCACTATTTCACGTATAAGCCAAAACTAAACGTCACTTTAGAGTTGACTAGCTTTGACTTGTTATTTTACTGTGAAAACGTGTTAAAGTGTATCATAATATTTGTGTATCAATGTCGCTGACGCAGATGGTTTTTGTTCTTGGTGCTTGCCACCGAAATCGTTATTGGCATCAAGAGTTTATGCACAACGCTATCCGGACATTCTTTTCAAAAACGAATCCACATGTGTATTAACCAAAACGGAGAATATTTTGAGCAGTCGTTGTAAATCAACAGGCTAAGTTTATGTAGCCTTTTCTTGATTGTGTTCCCTGTCTTTTTTTGAATTTCGTTTCACTTGTGTTCTATTTTAGTTGTTCTTAGTGGTTTAGTTTTGTTTGATAAACCACATTTTAAACATCATTTTGAGTTTATGTCGTTTTTCTTGATTGTGGAGTTTCGTTCCATTTGCGCTCTATTAGTAGTTGTTAGTGGTTTATTTTTGTTTGATAAACCACTTTTTCAACATGCCAGTAAGTATTATTACTGCCAGTCCCAAGCCTGGCAAAATGTCAGGGAAAAGTGATTTTGCAACGCCTACGTGACGCTGTAGACATCCGATTTTTGCAAACTTTAGAAAAAATCGAATATTCTTGGAAAACTGTTGGAGATAAGTATTGATAACCCGATATCAGTAGAAAGGGCATTTAATTTCGCATCCAACGGCACTATTTAATATGGGTCATGCCATTTGAAAAACAAATAGTATTCACGTTTTAAAATTGTCAAATGTCAAATTTCCGGCTCTGAATGACGTATCCAGTTTGACCATAGTGAAAAAGATAGGTAATTTGTGCTAAATCTAATCGTCCAAACCGCAGGTTTCTATCTTTTATGGTTTAAATGCTATTGGGCCTCATTCAAAGAGCTGAAATCGTCATTTTTTCAGACAGTTGAATATCTCAAAAACTATAAGAGATAGGTATAGGGAACCCTTAACAAAGTCGACCTAGAATTAAACGGGGAATCAAAAAATGTAAAAATATACAGGGTGTTCCATTTAAAATAACAAAGTTAGGTGGCGTGCAGAATAAACGGAGCACCCTATATAATTGAAAATATTTTCCTGTTATGCACAATTATTCCAGACAACTACCACCCTAAGCACTCTTTTGTTAGATTTCTAATAACAGAGTTATGGATGAATCCGCCTTAGGTGGAACACCTCGTATATTATCTCCAGCAACTGACTTTTTTCTTTTCATAAAAAGTATTCTAGTTTTTGATAATTTATTCCACAAACACACTCCTAGAGACCTCTAGCTATGATATGGTGAATTTAGCAACTGATTTAAAGGAAATCTATAATTATTAAATGCAGGCGTAAACAATGCCATTTATCGACTACATGACAGACCCTGTATATTTGTTTGTAATGTAAAAAATGTGACCTTAAAAAAATATGAAGCGTTTTTCTAGAAAACAAGAATCCACTTAGGAGCTCTTTAATTTGGACGAGATAATTTAAGGATGTCGCAAACATTTTTTGTAATATTAGAAACTGAATTTAATACATTATTTATCTACACGCATTTCATGATACCAATACGACCTAATTAAGCCAAACGTTTTGCCTAAGGAACCTGCTCCCCGAGACTTGTTAAGAGCGCTCTAAGACTTCATAATAAGCACTTTTCATACAAGATGATAATTGTATGAATCCTCAGATAAAATCAACAATACAAGCCATTACTTTCCTTAATGATGATATTCCGTAATCACTTCTTCGCCGTGCTTGACAAGGGCCGGCGGAAAAGCGGCCATCTCCAGATAGTGTCGTCGTTCAACGCGGCTTCGCTGCGTCATGTACTTTAGTTGTTCAATGAGTTACGTGAGAATGTCCGCTTCTTCGACGAGAAGACGAACGAACACGGTTCCCACTCGGGACTTGCATACGTGGCCAAACGTTTGATTTTACTTACTGGAAATAGCTTGACTCCGGCATTTGCCCTTCGCTGCTTTTAAAGCACCAATTTCGTTAACGTCTCACAAAATATTCGCACTTTCCTT
>JAPWTK010001251.1:0-67633 GCA_029963805.1 Aromia moschata
ATCATTTGAAGAAAAACTAGAGTACTACATTAAAAAACGTCGGACATATGCTCGATTGTCACATATTTTAATGTCTTGATAAGAGCTTTTATCTTCATCACCTTCAAGAACATCTGAACAATTTTGACAGCTTTTTGACAGCTATCGTTATGTCATATTTCAGTTTTGGTACAAGATCCGGAATTAGCGACCCCGAAGAACCCTAAAAATAAATTATAAATTTGTGGTAAAAATTGCACCCCTCACAGGGTTAAAGGGGACTGCAAAGAAAAAATTCTGATGAAATCTTTCACAAACGCAAAACAACTTCAACCCATACTAAAAGTTATATTGAAAAAATATTTCTGAAAAAAATATTGGATTTCTAAAAGAAATATTAAGCTGAAAAGTTTAAGCGATTCCAATAATATTCTGAAATTCTGTCTTGACATAATTTCATGGCACACTCGTATAAAAAGAAACATCTTGGTTATTGTTTCAAATTTTGGATATGGGAGTCTTGATTAATGCTATGGATTTAGGTTTTGAATAAAAAAAAATCGCTAAATGGTCATCTTGATCGCTAAATGGTCATTTTGGGGTTATAAAAAAAATATTACAGGCCATGGGACTGTATATTAATAGCGACGATAGAGTCAGAATAAGCAGCAGTAAAAAAGTATCTTAAGTAATGAGGATTATATGGATTTGTAGAGGAGAATCGGGTATTATGGAACACCATTTATATTTCTTAGATAAACATGTAATTATGAACTACACACATTTTTTTGATATTATTGATCAAGGCTTTAGTATAGACATCGAACTAACCTGTGTTATACGGCAAGACATTGTTTGTTGCATAAAAAAAAAATAAAATTCAATTTTGCAAATTGATTTATTTCTCCTATCACAGATGACGGAGGGTAAATGGAATACCAGTTAGTTTATAGTTAGTGACACATGAAGAAGAAACAATTGATTTTATTGGAAAAAACGACTAAACTGTGACAAACTACATTACTTCAATTACCACTTATTATAGATATTTGCAGTATATATTTTTTCATAATCTAGAAACAAATATAAGGAGACGTTTTTCGATTTGTTGCAAAATATTTTTTTTTTTTCAAAAAGATGGCCATTTTAATTTTAATTTTATAGGAACATTTTGTTTCCCAAAATTAAAATAGCCATAACTTTTTGAAACAAAAAATATTTTGTAACAAATCGAAAAACGTCTCCTTATATTTGTTTCTAGATTCATGAAAAAAAATATACTGCAAATATCCCACAGAGCGTTACTGAGAACCCAGGGAGTGCTCCAGTGTTTTTGAAAATTTTTTCGCCAACTTTGCTGACGGTTTTTTCACTATAAATCCTTTCTGTAAGAGGTGTATCACAGGGTCATCACCTAAAAAGTGAAGTGGGTCCCATGCGTCGTTTTCAAGATATGGCTAACTGAAATATCACGCACCGCCACTGCATACGTATTAAAATCTGCAGTGCAAGAAAACGTTATTTTCATTTAGGGTAGTCTATATCGTACAGAAATATGTCATGTTGAGTAAATATCTGTCATATAAAGAAATATATATTTCAGTAGAATATATTCTAATACCAACATTTGCTGACGGAGCAGTCACCACTTTAAACGCAATATTCTCAGTTGACTATATTTTTACTTGTTAATATTGTTGAGGGTGGGTACAACTACTTTTGATTTCTGTGCCTGACACAAAAAGTTTTTTGTAACCATGAAACAAATTTCATGGTTACATGAAATTTCTCCTCTCTTTGTTAGCTGTAGTACTTCGATTATTCATACTTTTCACGAGTAACACATTTCATATTTAGGATAATAATTTCCTTATAAAGAGAAAATTATTTTCGATTTTAATAATCTTTAATATTATTTCTTCCCAGAAAAAAATGCTTATTTTCTTCCGTAGTCAAAAAATTATCACGATTCACTTAGGCTCTCTTGCCTTATTACCTATTTTTACCATAATTTAGAACTTTTATATACAAATAATGTTGGCAGTTCTAAAAAAAGTCGGCGCAGTTACGTGAGAGTCAAAATTAACGGCACTATGCAAACGGCTATTGTCGTGCGAGAATTCTTTTCAGGATTCCCTGGAGACCGAAAGAATTGAAACTGTTGCCTTTATTTGTCCAATTCTGGATGGAGGCGACACCCCACGGTTCGATTTCCAAGCGTGGCGTCAACAGATGTCGCCGCATTCCGTATTTCCAGTTAAAATTTCTGGATTCCTGCATTCGCATTCCCGCAATAGGCGAAGGAGGATCGCGAGTCCCGACTCCTCGAATTGACGTCGACTTCCAACGACGGTCATTTGTCACCGTATGTATAGAAAGAGAAACACAGACACGTTTCACGTTCGATTCAGTGGTTCAGCGATATTTTTAATGTGGTTTTTTAGTTTAGTATTATGTAATTTATTTATTTTTTATTGCAGAGTATTCAGATATACCAATTTTGTTAATTATTTGTATCTCCAAAATTTCTTTTTAGGTAACTAATTTTGGAACATCAAAGATGCATGATCAGTTCATACTATAAATGTATAGAAATTACAAAAGTGTTAAAACAAAAGGATTTGTCTAAAAATAAATACCTTCCAGATTTTTGTAAGAAAATAGCAAAAATATTAAAGATTTAACAATAAGCACTTTTAAGCCTAATTTTCCAATTTCGTTGAAGGTACTAGAAGGTAGCCTGCACAAAATTAATTTCTGATGAAGTTGCTTGTCCTATAAAGAAATAAAAGCTGTTGTTTTCTGCTTACACTGACAGGGTTTTAAACTGAAACCAACAGGTTTATAAACATAAACCAAGTTGAATTGAACTGATCGGTCACCTGATTTAAACCCTCTGTTATTATTATTATTATTATTTTTTTTTTTGTTAAGGTTAGTTAAAATGAAAAAGTTTATTTCAATACACCAAACAATTTACTTTAAAGCATGATACACTTTATATGATTATATAAAGATCTTGTAAAGGGCAAATACCCAGAAAACCCCTAATAATATTAAATCATTTAAAATTTTTTTTTTTGGATTTTGCCATTACAACTTGACAACAAAAGCAGACATGTTTTTATTATCTAATACTGTATTAAAAATTATCTATTTAACATAATCAAAATATTGTTATATTAATAAACGCTTACATGTTATTAAGTATAAATCGTCAGTATTAGTTCACTTCAATATGTAGGTATTTATTTATTCGCTACGCATAATTTTCACCACTCATTGTATTTTACTATATGGGGTCAGTTTAAAGTTAAGTTCATACAAAAAAAAAAAGAAACTTTGAAGCTCAAGGGTACTACCCGTTAATATTATATAATATGTTATTTGGACCTCTTTGCAGTGGGTGGCAGCCACTACTTTTTATAAATACAAATATAGCACGAAAGTGGTCACTGTTCCAAACTGTCCCCTACTTTATAATGCTTTAAATGAATGTTTACCTTAAAGTGAGATATCATTTCTTACATTTCTTACATTTCCTACTTACTTCAAGGAAAAAGGATTAATTAAAAAAAAACAAGTTCTTTTGTTGTTTCTTTGCCCAGTTACAAGTACATATAACAATACATATAAGCCTATATAAAATAGAGAGGATATACAAATCTTGTGCAGCCCAACCTGCTTTTTTACTATGCCCATAGAACGTTAGCAATTTAAAATGAATGAAGAATGTAATATACAGTAAACAGCTAAAATAGATTGTTAGAAATATCCACTGTTCTGGTTTATATTAAGAACAAAAGTTATGGTTCACTGAACTGTAACGAAAACTTTAGTTCAAATAAGGCTATATTAAATACAGATTATTAAATTTAACAGTAATTTTAATTATGTATTAAAAAGGCGAAAGGTAGTGCTGAGTACAGTATAGTATTCTGATTTGTGGAAGATGTCAAAATTTTTATTTTTGCGTCGAAGGTTTTAATCATACTCCAAATTAATTGTTTATCCTGGTGGATTCGTTTTTATTGGTTTTCTCGAATTTCCAAGCGGAGTACCCAAGATTGTAGATCCAAAAATTTCCTTGAATTGTGTTTACTATTTTATATAGAGGCGATGACTCAAGAATTCCTGTGCTCCCCACGTGGGCAATTTGCTGCCACTTAAGTCTATGTAGGTAGAGAGAATCATTCACCTGTTAAAGAGCCCGGATACGATGCTTTAGCTTATTTAGGCTAATTTCGGGTCTTATTATTCGTTCAAATTATTTGAACAATTTAAATTTCATTCGTTGACCTAACATGATTTAGAGGACAATTACCTACAGACGTTAAGGCATTCATTATTGTTATGGGAGATATTAAACCGTTAG
The DNA here is from genome assembly GCA_029963805.1 of Aromia moschata. Classification (NCBI taxonomy): domain Eukaryota; kingdom Metazoa; phylum Arthropoda; class Insecta; order Coleoptera; family Cerambycidae; genus Aromia; species Aromia moschata. Next base: position 4,355 of record JAPWTK010001251.1, read on the forward strand.
AACTGATTATTAAACGTGATACAAGTATGTTTTAGCAAAAAGCTTTTAATTCTGCTTTTAGTTCTTCCAATTTAACAATAAGTTTTGCATTCTAACTCTTCCTTTTTTTTTTTTTTCCTCCTTCAGGAGCCGTCCTTGTACTATCCGGTTATACTGCAGCCTCTTGGGCTTTTGTATTTTCTCCTGTACCGGTTTACTGCACCCAGTCTAAAATCTTTGTTCCCTGCACTAATTTGTACAGGGTCATATCTGGCTGTGCAGTGTAATCTTCTGGTTCCATAAAGGGTTTTCCATATATTGCTTGCCGTTTGCGATCCAAAGCCTCACACTGACAGAGAATGTGAAGGGCTGACTCCGTTTCCTTGTTGCACATTCTGCATCTTAGGTCTCCGTTGTACAGGCCCATTTTATTTAGGTGTTCTCGAACAGGAAGATGTCCTGTGCGTAACCCTACTATAGTGCATAGCTGTTTCCTGTTCATTGCTAACAGTTGCTCGGCTACGGGTTTTGATGGTTCTTTAATGAATTTCTTCCCATGTATTTGTCTGGGCATTTTTCTCCAGTATTCTTTGTGTTGTTGTTTGACCCACTCATTAATATGTCCCCTGATGACGGTTTTTGCCACTCCAAGGGCCGGTTCGGGGCCAATATAATCTTCCGACGATCCATTTCTGGCTAACTCGTCAGCTTTCTCATTGCCTTCGATACCCTGATGACCTGGCACCCACATCAAAGTGACCTTGTTGTGAGTTGCCAGCCTTATCAGTTCTTCTTTGCAGAAGAACTCTTCCTTAAATATACATGTTTTTAAATAAAAATATCTTAACCTTGCCAAGTAATTTGTTGCTTAAATATGATGGTTTGTAAAACACTATTAATATTATCAATTCTAGGAATATCTCTTTATAGTTGAATCAAGTAAATAAATTTTAACACAGAATGTATGTGATAATTTGATACCAAATTCAAATTATGTGAAATGTACTAGGATAGTGGGTATAAATTCTAAAATTTTAATTTAGTTTAGTGTACTCTTGAGAGCCATTAACCTGTTTCTTAGGTATTTTCATATTCATTTTAATAACTGCGATAGCAGTTTGTCGTTTTACTTATAAAGAGTTAATTTTTAATTGCTCTCTGAGGGGTAATCAGGACATTCGGACTTTTCCAGCAACAAAGCTGAAATATTGCTACAAGTTACGACGCTTTTCTTCGCAGTTTAACTATCTAGTCATCCATTTCGACGATCCCTGAAGATGATTATTGTAAAAAATCTTTACATAATTAGACTTTTTTCAGTTTCTTTCGCATTAATACCTTGCACTTTCAGTACAAGTTTGAACTTGTTAAAGTCATCTGTTTGTTCTTTGGGACTGTTTTCGTAAACCGGTTTTTTCTAAGACTTGGACACTTGGATCTTGTGTGTTCAGATCATCGTTTGACAACAAGAATGATCAGGGAAGAGTTAAATTTGAATCACACCACTGTTCATCAGATTTTGACTAACGAATTAGGGATGAGAAAAATCCGCACCATTTCAGTAAACGAGTTTTTATCCAGTAAAAACATTCCTGTGGCTCCGCAGCCTCCTTATTCGCCTGACTTGAGTCCTTGTGACTTTTTTCTCTTCCCGCGATTGAAAAGTCACTTCAAGAGACATCATTTTGGGGCCATAGAAAACATTAAAACGCCTGTAACCGACCACCTCGTACATTCTATTTTTCGTATTATCCTGAACATTATCTGTGTTTTGATGCGGGAATGCAGCGATACCTTTCCAACATTATCAAAAAAAAAAATGACCTCAACATTTCTAAATACCTAACTATGTCCATTAAACGTTCCTTAAAAAAATATTAGAGCCTATTATGCCGTAAAATGATCTACGCCGTACCAGACATCCACTTTTCTCGCTTTTAAATTTGCCTCAATTTGGCTTTTCTGCATACCTTCCAAATATCGAGCAGGACTTCTAAAGTACGTAATTGGATCTCCATTAACAGACTAGGACTAAAATTGTTGCGGCATCATATTCGTGTACTCCTTTTTAATTCGTGATGTCAAGAACTGATCCAGTTCTTCGGAATTTTTTAATTATCCTTTTTTCAACTCACCATTTTTGTCACGAGAACTCCAAGATATTTTTTCTAAATAAATTAATTTTTCTTAAAACTTATTGGTAAGAAACTTTTACTATTATTGCCTTAGTCACAAATGTATAAATTCCACCTGCTTATGAACCAAGTAACAGGTAAAAATATGGTACCAGGAAACACATTCTTTTCAGGTGCAAAATTTTGATCTTACAGCATCTTTAATGCTGACGGAAGAGACTAATATTTTACATTACTCTCATCTAGACATCCCACCCAGGATGGGATTAGGTATTCTAGACATTTTTGCAAAGTACAACTTTTCCTTTATACAAAAAAACACTGGTATATATAACTCTTGAAAGTGGTACTTAAAACTTGAACTTTCTTCTGTTTCTGTTGGAAAGCCTAATACTATAATACGGTGAGGCATATTTTCCGTAGTCGCTGGTGGAGTATTGTAAAATTTCTCAATTATAAACCTCCATAAAAATAAGTCACAATTTGTAAGATTTGGGGACCTTGGAGATATTTCGAAATCTGAAGGTAAAATCCTTCAGATTTCGAAGTTTGCTGTCACGCGTGTTAAACTGCATTAGACTATCCTGCTTTCCCGCGCCGGTATGACGTACTAATGCGCATACGCGTGTTCTGAGCGTTATCGGGAAGGGCCAATGCCATACGTAGCACGGGCAAGATATACACGGGTATATAATTTACAAGGCGCTTAATATATTATTTAATTATTTTCATTTGTGTTTCGTTTTTACTATGTTCTATGTTTATTGTTGTCAGTAAATGCTAATGTTTAAGGTTGGCTTACAGCGATGCAATCCCTGCAGCGATGCAACTCGTGCAGCATGGGATGGGGGTTACCTCAATTTAATTTTATTGCATACTCCTGTCTCAGCTTGTACAGCACAAGCTGTATTACCTCCGTTGTATGCAATACGTTGAATAGTGTGATATAATTACATAGTAAAATATGGCAAACGTGTGAAAGGCTATAAGTTACTTTTGTACATTACACTTATGATGGGTATGCCTCTGTGGCGCGATTCGTTTCAACCAACTCAGTCAAAGTATATTAGCTTCTTTTAAATCTATTTTTTCAGGAGCTTTGAAAATAATAGATTTTTTTCTCGAAAACCAGGGTTACCACCTCCAAGGAACGGAAATTCCGCCCATGGCCATGCACAACCTCCCCCCCCCCCCCACTAAAAATAGAAAATTAATTTCTTGCATGTTAATATATTATTTAGAGTTTGTGCAGCGCGGAGTGTAACAGGACCGTAGTCAGTTTACGAATGAAAATGTTAATATGTTCACAGAAACTATATTGCATCATAGTACATTATTAAATATTATTACTTATTACCAAGCGCGAATGTCACTGGGCCGACACTGTGCGTGTCCTGCCCTTGACTCATTGGCCTTCACAGCTCACAGTTGACTTGCATTACGAAAACTGCGCTAGCAGTTTTAGTTATTTATGGCAAGCTGTAACAGACAGTCGCCGGTATTGCGTCGCGTTGATAAGTTTCGTTTTTACGTATTCGCCGTGTGTTTAAATAACTTTGTAAATATTAATGATTATTATTTGAGGGGAGAAGTAAATAAAGTGAGGTACCATGCCAGAAATAGTCGGGAAGTATTTCAAACGTGGTTTGACAGTGATTCCGATGGTTTTATGGACATACATGTTCAAGGAAATTACCTTTTTTGTACTGTGTGTGAACGCATTATAAATTCTTCAGATAAAACTAAAGCATCAAGATATCTGAAAAGCCATGCCTCGTCCGGCGCCGACGACTACGTATTTTTCTATGAACTTACAGAAACCTTTCTTGCAAGCAATATTCTATTAAACAAACTAGAGAACCCCAAGTTACGTACGTTTTTAGAAAAATATATGGACCGATACGCAAAGACATTGCAGACAATTTCGTGTATTTTATTACAGACGAGGCTACCGATGCTTGCGGGCGTTCAATAGCTAATTTATTATAAACGTCACCGTTTCACTCCAGAACACTTAGAAAAGCACATAATAATGTTTTAACCACCGCCAACCTGCCATGGGAACCTTGTCTCAACCCTGACGTTTGTCGGGTAAGTGTTGCCATTGTTACATGTTATCTTAATTTATATAGGTATTTTATCCTTGACTTAACCGTACTATTTGGTAAAAATAGTACTATGTTACTACATAATTTATGTAAACATATTAATATTTTCATTCGTTAACTGACTACGGTCCTGTTACACTCCGCGCTCGCACGAAATCCTCGTATTATATCCCGTAACTACCGTTACGGGACGTTATTATTGCCGTAAAATGACAATTACACACGATGCATTTAGCGTCGTTAACAGTTTTTCCAGGAACGAGCCAGCTACAATATTTTGTATCATTTTGCCAATCTTTGTTAAAAGGACAGTTCCGAATACGTGCTTTTTTTCGCGGTGGTGAATTGTCCTTTTCAGCCATTTCGTGTTAAATGTTGTTATTATAATACTATTTTTTATCGGCGTTACGATTTGAATCAACAAGACAAGATAAATTCTTTCCAAGATTTGAGAAACTTGTCGTTGTTAAGTTGGTCACGCCGCATTGCCAATATTCAGTGCACAAATTTCTGCAAATTTTGGAAAGAATTTGTATGCTTGAGTGTATAGCGTTTTCGAGTGACTGCTTCAGAGCAGAGTCAGAGCAGTTTTGTCTCTTTCTAACCAATATGCAAAAGAGGAAGAACCTGCTCTGGATCTACTCCAGAGCAGACCACTCGAAAACGCTGTTAACGAGTGTTCCAAAAAAACATCGTCGGTATTATAAAATTTGATACAACGCAAAAATGTTTTTAATTTTTCATCAAAATATTTAACCATTCGATGAATTCCATTCTATTGCATGTTTGTCTGGCAATTGGCCCTGAGGCTCGATTTCCTATCAGATGAACAGATTTGCGACACTGAATAACGTACAAAATTTTGCCACAATGAAAATGTGGTCTGTCCAAATCGCGCGTCTCTTAATTTTTTGGTTTAGGCACTATTTACAGGTGTGTGAAGTTAGCACTCCCAAATTAGAATTTTGAGTCCATTTTGCCTCATTATTTTTACCAACTTATGACCAGTTTTTATCAGTAAACAGTTTATTTTGGCCACCTTTTGTTTAAAAATGCGGAGCGAAACTGAAAAAATGCTCAAAAACATAGTTTCGTAAGGTGGTCAAAAAAAAACGGTTTACTGGTAAAACTGGTCATAACTTGGTCAAAATAATGAGCCTAAAATGGACTCAAAATTCCAATTTGGGGGGTGCTAACGTCACAGACCTGCTATTTACAAGTATTTAGAGCGCTATCATTGTGAAATTTTTAAAAAATGGTTATATATCTCCAAAACGGTGGGTTTTAGGGACCATGTTTAGTTTGTCTAAAATTTAGTGGAGTATCAAGGAATGTATATACAAATAAGAAACAATGTAATAAGAAACAATGAAAAGAAATGTACAAATATACAGGGCGTTCTATATAAATTACCGAAATTCTGTAGCGGTTACATGAAAAAGGAGCATCCTGTATGATTAGAAATATTTTACTAGTATGCACCACATCATTTTGGACTTTTATTTGTAATATTTTTTTCATAAATTTACCATAACAGCGTTATGGAAGAAACTGTCTTAGGTTTAATTAAAAGTTTGACAAAAATATATCAGTATTTGTACATACTGATGTACGGCGTCCGGAAAAAAAAGCTGAAAGATTTGGAGGATGATTCTTTAGGTCAAATTAAGAAAAAAAGTTGCTATGGACATGTTCTGGCTTCTTAATGGGGCTAGAACCCTTGAAGGCGACGCCAAAAAGTTGAGACAGATATACTAAAATTTGTATCTGGAGTAATGTTGTTGATGCTGAATCTACTGGTGATATCATAAACCGTGTAATTAGGGAGGGGGGATTTGAACATTGTTTATGAAGATTAGGATTTCCTCATCCATTTTCTCTAAGCAATGTCTTGTATTATTTTCATATGACCCTCCGTTTTCGAGTCTAACATTGCGTAGACCGTGAAAACCATGAGTGTCCATGGCAGATCTTTCGGTAATTCTAATTTGCAGTTTGTTTTGATTTACGATTATGATTACTTTTTCGAAAAGTGGGAAACGCCTTATCTTTAACTGTTATTTCCGTATACTCGGTATATGTAACGTATGTCTCAAAAGTTTTCGGACAAAAATGCAATAAAATTAATTTATAGTAAACATGATCCGAAAGTTGCCGTTGGAAACAAAATTAAGGGAATTGTTCGAAGTTTAATATGGCATACCATTTTTGTAAATAAAGGTGTAAATAAGTTGGTGGGACGAGTACCTAAACGCGATATTATTAAGATCTACAGAAAGCAAGATACCTGTATTTCGGTTTCGACAATCTACCAGACAATAAAAGATTACCAGGAGGGTACCCTTGTATAAATTTACCTAAACGTGAACGACCCAAAGTTTTAAGCCAACTTAATGAGCGAAGGTTGATTGAAAGAGCAAAAAACACATTGGGAATGTCAACGCGTAAGTTATCTCGAAGATACCATATTTCACGCTCAACTGTTAGTCGAACATTAGTCAGAAATAATCTAAATTATCGTAAAAGAAGAGAGGCTCCAAAACACACCGCCGCGCCGCTCAGTTGGAAAGAATTCCGAGGTGTGCTTTGCCGTGCTTTGAGACGCATTCATTTTCGTGAGAAAGTTCCCAAATATTCCTCATGCGAGGCCCACTGAGGAATTTCGGTCTCATTTGAGCAGAAAGGTACATGATGGTTAGGAAACTCAAAATGAGGAGCAGTTAAGACGAAGAATCTTTCAGAAAATTCGGGAAGTCAACGTTGCTACCGTCCATTGGCGATTGGTGATATTTCAGTTAGCCATATCTTTAGGTGATGACTATACACCTCTTACAGAAAGGATTTATAGTGAAAAAACCGTCAGCAAAGTTTGCGAGAAAATTTTCAAAAAAACTGCAGAACACTCTGGGATCTCAGTAACACTCTGTGGAATATTTGCAGTATATTTTTTTTTTCATAATCTAGAAACAAATATAGGGAGAGGTTTTCCGATTTGTTACAATTTTTTTTTTTTTTTCAAAAAGTGATGGCCATTTTAATTTTGGGAAACAAAATGTTTCTATAAAATTAAAATTAAAATGGCCATAACTTTTTGAAAAAAAAAAAATATTGTAACAAATCGAAAAACCTGTCCTTATATTTGTTTCTAGATTATGAAAAAATATATACTGCAAATATTCCACAGAGCGTTACTGAGATCCCAGGGTGTTCTGCAGTTTTTTTGAAATTTTTTTCGCAAACATTGCTGACCGTTTTTTTACTATAAATCCTTTCTGTAAGAGGTGTATACCTAAAAAAATGAAGTGGGTCCCATGCGTCGTTTTCAAGTACGGCTAACTGAAATATTACCAACCGCCACTGCTACCGTCCAAAGACTGATGAGCCAAGTAAGAACCAAATTACGTGCCACAGAACAGCATAGACCTTTATCCATCATGCACATGGTTGATATGTTTAGGTGAATCAAGAATGTATAAGAATAATATTGTTAAAATGTAAAAAATAAAAAATAAAAAAAATACTTTACTTTTTTCCGAAAACTTTGGGACATACATTATATCATACAATCTCTAGATTATTTAATATATAACAGCTTCGAGCCATGTACCTAAATGGAAAACACTCGCCAGTTTTTTTCACTACCATTTTCACGAAATGGAACTCTAAAATGAATTTTAATGACGTGCATCAAATCATCCACATCGAAGTGTTCTTTTTCGAGCTGCAAAGAAAAATAACAACCAAAAAATAAATCGCGCTATCCAATCCGTGTAACTCACTGCGACATCAAAGAGCGCGTCACGTCTCTTTAGTTCTTAGACGCCGAGGCAGACGCAGCCAACTTTATCGGCATTTATCAAATACAAATCGGGCTTGTTAACGAGCACTTTATCTCCCTAAATAATGATCTCGGCGCAGAATAGATATGAATTGGAAATAAAAACGCAGAATTAGCCAATAAAACTTCACAAGAAGTTCAGTGGAGCGTGACAGGCCCCGCTGCACTGTGCCCGTGAAACCTGGGGCGACACATTCGTCAGTGTAAATTAGTTTTTTTCGTCAATGATCCGTGGCCAATCACAAGTTTTCGGTATCGACAACACAAGGTGGAAACCCATGTGCAGTCGTAAATTTTTTGTAAATCGATTCTGTTGAAGTTTACAAGTTAAACCGGCAAATTACCGTTGAGAATACAATAAAAGCCCGTTAGCTACGGGGTATTATTAGAATTGGAAAGGAATATTATGATTTTAATCCAATGATTTTTAAGGAATTGTAAGTGGTTGCAATTTGGTAAGTGGTTCGCAAGTACGTGCGCAAAATATATTATAAATTACATCCAAAAAGTTTAACAGTAATTCAGGGTAACCCATAAGAATACCCTGAGGCAAAACTGGTAGTTCGTTAGAATTCGATAAAAAAAAAAAACAGAAAATGTGTTAGAACTAAAATTCACTTACGTATACTGGGTGATTCTCAAAAGGGACTCACCCTACAACTTTTACTACAAATTTTTATCCACTCTCGATTTAATTGGAAATGGCCGCACCTTACAAATCTTTCATGGACACGTCATGTTTATTTTCACTTGTTTTAGTTTAAAATGCCAACTGTATTTCATTTCTCACTTTTTGACACCTAATGTCGTTAATTATTAAAGTAAAATTATTAAAACGTTTAACTTTATCCAATTTGAGTAAATGGAAATAATGCAATTTTGATTATGTACCACAATTGACAGAAGTAGGTATTTATGCTTTTCGAGACTCCGGAATGATTTGTTTTCAAAGCCACTTAGTCAGTCTATTAAAGTCAAGCCCTATTTCGTGTTAATATTTCCAGGTATTTGATGTTTGATTGCTTTTTTTCTTGAGAATTCTTAACACGTTGAGCGCCGCGGTGATTTCGCGAATCTAACCTGTGGGACCAACTTTATTTTTTCAGGTTTTTTCTTAAAATGGTGTTTTATGATTATTCTTTTGTTTGTTTATATGCCTTTTTAAAATTTCATGTATTTTTTTTATTTTTATTTTCGTGCCCACAGGTGGGCACGTGGGCCTAGCAAGTAACTTTGTATCTAGGGACGGAATGACCACCCGTGGGCATCATGTTAGCTATTATTTCTATTCAAAATAATATTTTTTTTACGAGTATACAATATTTTCCTTAGTTGTAGATTTATTATTATTATTATTGCATAAGACAAAATAATAAACTTTCACTCTTTACATGTTTGCTTTTCATGTTACTCTACTCATGTTCTATCTTTTTTTGAAATCTAAAATTTTAAAAAATTTGTTTTCTTTCGCTATAATTAGTGGTAAGGATGGAATAAAAATTTGTTTTTTTACCTAACTTTAGCTTTTTGCAAAAAAAAAAAACAAAATAAACACACTACTTAAAAAAGTTTTATTTTCCATATTAATTTAAAAAATTAAAAACACCTGTTTTGCCCGGTCCGCATTAAGTTCTGATGTTCTCTGGGACCGAACAATCGGCAAGCATAGGCAAAACCCACAAAACGTGTCCACTGGTCAGCACACGGCGCTGAATAAATATACGCAAAATGCTCACCCGTGGTCACGCGGTTCGAACGAAAAAGACAGAAAATGTCCACCGGTGGGCACATGGCGCTCAACGTTTTAAGTAAGTCTTAGGAGTGTGTGACATCAGTGTTGGTAATAAAAAGCACCGTTTGAATAGTCTTATGAGCCACAGTATCCCCATTTTAAAAAAATTGAGAAAACATAAAGAAACTGAGGACTAAAAAAAAACCTGTAAAATGGCATTTCACATCAAACCAGTTAAAATAAATATGATTTGCCATTTAAGACTCGGAAATGAATAAAAATGAGGATAATGTCAATAAACGCAGATTTGTGTAATTATATAAACATCCAATTCTAGAATTTCATTATTTTATATCTGAAAACAAAAAGTGATGGGGTGAGGCTACTTTCGATAATTACCCGGTATACTGAAAAGAATTATTTAAATTTAAGCTGTCGTCATTATCAGGTAGACATTATGGTTAGACAACAGTATTTTTTAAAGATTATACCCAAAGTTTTAACTATTATAAGGTCGTAAATCTTCAGTATTTTCATTATATTTTTTAGTTAACCAGTTTACGTCCCTTAAAGTGGGGTCTCATATCATTAGAGTACCTATTAATAAACGACCAATCACTACCTATAAAGACACCAAATCAAGAAAACGAAATTAAAACCATTAGCTCTTTTTTGCTAAAACATACTTTAACATTTGTCAAACAAAATGGGGATTTAAAGAACATATACTTCATACAAAATAAAAACCGATGCACGAAATGTTAAGTTATTAACAAATTGTTATCAAATTGTAATCGAGTCAATTTTTTACAACTAAAAACTTACAAATTCAGGATTTTAAGGAAAACGTTAATAAACCACGTTTTGTAATCAAAATTGTTGTGTAAATGTTGTGTAAATGTCATTTTTAAGGCCCCGAATCCCTGCAATATTATATTTTCGCTAAAAAAATACGAAAAGATAATTACTTAGAATATTATTCAAAACAAAAAAATTGATAACTAGGGTTCGGAATGTTTGCCGTCTCGCGTGTTAAACTGAGTTTAGCAATAGAATATCATGCGCTGAGAATATCCTGCCCTCCCGTACCGGGATGGCGTACTACTGCGCATACGCCGGTCCTGCCACCTTGGTAGGATCGATCAGTGGTCGATCAGGAAATAGACGCGTATATAATTTACAAGGCGCTTAAAAACAAGGTTTATACTTTCATTATCATAGAGTTTTATAGTGCCGAGCCCTGTGATGTAGCACACATTTCCGAACCCTATTGATATTGGCAATAGTTATAGACTACAGGTGTGCGTCTCCTCGTAGAATAATTAGAAACAAATATTGAGTTTTCATCAGTTTTCTCTATCATCTTTAAGCAGTGTATTCCAAAAGTCTGGAAAATAATTAGAGGAAAGTCCTGTGACATGTCTTACACTTACCAAAAAGTTATTGTCGCAACGTTTTGAGACATAGTGTCGTCTTCATTTTTTTTTTGTGTAAACCTCCATTTTTATATCAATGAATGAAAAGTACTGATTTTTTCGATATCAGTGATGGCGACATGTGCGGCCTACCATCAGTAATATTAAAATTATCCATGAAAGAAGTTCAGTAAAGTAGTAGAAATAAACTATAGTTTATAATTATGTTTTATGATTTCCAATTACACAGGACCACACTTTTTTTCATGTGCGGAATACTACACTATGCCTACTATATGTTTTTTGGGTCGCTGATTACGAATCCGGCTCACTTTTGCTTGATCAGCTAACCTAACCTCAAAAAACGCTCAAAAACTCAAACAATCGAGTTCATAAATTGAATAGCACACGGGACCTGAATTTTTAAACTTGATAGCCTCTTCAACTGAACTCTTGCATCTCAAAATTTCCGAATCCAAATTTTCAAACTCCTAGCCTCTTAACCTAACCTCAAAAACCCCCAAAAAACTAAAGAAAACGAGTCTAAAAACTCAACAGCAAACTGCACCTGAATTTTTAAACTTGATAGCCCTTTTAACTGAACTCTCGAACATCAAAATCTCCGAATCCAAATCTTCAAACCCCTAAAACTAAACCCCCAAAAACTAAGAAACACGAGTCTAAAAACTCAACAGCACACTGGACCTAAATATTGTAAAACAATAGACTTTTTCAATTTATATCTTTAACTGATGCAAAACGAAGCCTTCAAACACTAACCCATAGCCTCTTGTCCTTGAATGATGTTGATGATATGTATCTTCAGTCGTCGTTTCTAGCGATAAATTGGTGAATATGATATATTGCTTCGCCAGTAACTAGCAACGTTATGAAAAAAGTACCTCTAAAATCTGAAATTCTACCATCCTGAAAACAGTAATATGCTGAAGTGGATTTAGCGTTACCCATCCTGAACCACGTGGAGGTACCACTTCTCCAGGGGGTTTTTGAGACTAAGTCAGGAGGCTTGGGGTTTGAAGATTTGGGTTTGAAGAGTTTGAGGTGCAAGAGTTCAGTTGAAGAGGCTATCAAGTTTGAAAATTCAGGTCAAGTGTACTGTTGGGTTTTTAGACTCGTTTTTTTTTAGTTTTGGGGGTTTTTGAGGTTAAGTCAGGAGGCTTGGGGTTTGAAGATTTGGGTTTGAAGAGTTTGAGATGCAAGAGTTCAGTTGAAGGGGCTATCAAGTTTAAAAATTCAGGTCCGGTGTGCTATTTATGAACTCGATTTTTTGAGTTTTTGAGCGTTTTTTGAGGTTAGGTTAGCTGATCAAGCAAAAGTAAGCCCGGATTCGTAATTGGCGACCCAAAAAACATATAGTAGGCATACTGTAGTATTCCGCACATGATAAAAAAATTTTGCGGTCCTGTGTTATTATTCATATGTACCTAATTGTTTACACTACATAAATGTCATTTGAAACCATGTCAAACCTCTGACAATTTCAGTTTTTTTGTCTTTTTACTGTCGATTTTTGGGTGACTATTAATAAGTTACACCTAAAAATCTAGTTATTTTATGATAATTCCTTTGGAGTACACTGTATACAACTGACAGTCTTGTTTTTGGTAAGGGATTTCATTGAACATAATTTTTATGATATTCTTCTCAATTTCCCCTAAGGCAAACTACATAATGCTCTTGAATCCAATGATCATATTGACCCATCGGCAGAGAATAATAAAACATCACGACGATGCGTAGTTGCCAAACCCCAAACTCCTAGCCTCTTAACCTAACCTCAAAAACCCCCAAAAAACTAAAGAAAACGAGTCTAAAAACTCAACAGCAAACTGCACCTGAATTTTTAAACTTGATAGCCCTTTTAACTGAACTCTCGAACATCAAAATCTCCGAATCCAAATCTTCAAACCCCTAAAACTAAACCCCCAAAAACTAAGAAACACGAGTCTAAAAACTCAACAGCACACTGGACCTAAATATTGTAAAACAATAGACTTTTCAATTTATATCTTTAACTGATGCAAAACGAAGCCTTCAAACACTAACCCATAGCCTCTTGTCCTTGAATGATGTTGATGATATGTATCTTCAGTCGTCGTTTCTAGCGATAAATTGGTGAATATGATATATTGCTTCGCCAGTAACTAGCAACGTTATGAAAAAAGTACCTCTAAAATCTGAAATTCCACCATCCTGAAAACAGTAATATGCTGAAGTGGATTTAGCGTTACCCATCCTGAACCACGTGGAGGTACCACTTCTCCAGGGGGTTTTTGAGGTTAAGTCAGGAGGCTTGGGGTTTGAAGATTTGGGTTTGAAGAGTTTGAGGTGCAAGAGTTCAGTTGAAGAGGCTATCAAGTTTGAAAATTCAGGTAAAGTGTACTGTTGAGTTTTTAGACTGTTTTTTTTTGAGTTTTTGGGTGTTTTTGAGGTTAGGTTAAGAGGCTAGGAGTTTGAAAATTTGGATTCGGAGATTTTGAGATGCAAGAGTTCAGTTGAAGGGGCTATCAAGTTTAAAAAATTCAGGTCCGGTGTGCTATTTATGAACTCGATTTTTTTTAGTTTTTGAGCGTTTTTTGAGGTTAGGTTAGCTGATCAAGCAAAAGTAAGCCCGGATTCGTAATCGGCGACCCAAAAAACATATAGTAGGCATACTGTGGTATTCCGCACATGAAAAAAAAAATGTGGTCCTGTGTTATTATTCATATGTACCTAATTGTTTACACTACATAAATGTCATTTGAAACCATGTCAAACCTCTGACAATTTCAGTTTTTTTCTCTTTTTACTGTCGATTTTTGGGTGACTATTAATAAGTTACACCTAAAAATCTAGTTATTTTATGATAATTCCTTTGGAGTACACTGTATACAACTGACAGTCCTGTTTTTGGTAAGGGATTTCATTGAACATAATTTTTATGATATTCTTCTCAATTTCCCCCAAGGCAAACTACATAATGCTCTTGAATCCAATGATCATATTGACCCATCGGCAGAGAATAATAAAACTTCACGACGACGCGTAGTGGCCAAACCCCAGACGCGTCCCATTAAACAATCCACGATTGTTACGACTGCTGACGAAGTGTAATAACAGAAGGTGAACATTAACCTAATGCTGTTAATTCGAACAGGTTAATTTTAACGAATATGACCCGTAGGTTAATTGAATACCTTCCCTGAGAGATATTCAGGCTTCGTCTTTTGTTAGAGGTTATAAAAGGTTCATTGTCTCGTCATGCGGGATAGCAGGTGTGGTCCATTACCTCCACTTATAGACAATTAAAACTAAAGGTCTTTATTACGCCATACGCAGGCAGACGTCTAGCAATAAACACGGTAGTTCTTTTATAAATTGAATACCCGCAGAAATACAATTGCCTTATATTAAACTTTATTGTACACAAACAATTACGGGCCTCAAATAATATCTTCAGTCGAGACAACGGACATAATGGCGAACGAAAAAGGGTGGGGTAAATGCGCATTCATTTATTTTGTAACCGTTTTCCACTGGATTAATTTGGCACCAATTTTTTGATTGAAAACATTCCGAAGTGAATTCAAGATAATAAATTAAAATGTCATTATTATAGACAAATCAATAATTATCTTCAGTAAATACAGGGTATAATTTGAATAACGGCCTCAGATCAGCAAGGGGGTTAAAAGAGAGGGACAATTAGGAAATCTTTCCTAACAAAAATAATTTTAGTGCACCAGTTAACAAGTCAAAACGGCACAATCACAAGTATATTTTGTCAGAAATCCATTTAACGAAGAATCATGTTACTCAAGGAATCAAGATACTAGGTAGAGCCCTTTTGCATAATACCGTAATATCTACTATTTTAGCCTAGTAGAAAATTGAATATCGTTCATCGTCTAAAGCAGGGGTCGGCAACCTTTTTTTATAGAAAGGCCATTTAGTTGTACAAAGAATATAGTGCGGGCCATATGTCATCCAAAAATTGAAAATACGTCATATTTGACGTAGTATTAAAAAAGTAAATTACACAAGCCGACAAAATTCTGCCGAAAATTTTTACCACAAACCGGGGTGTAGGTACTTTTCCTAAAGTTTTCAACGTGCTGAATCCGAATCTGGCCTCTGAATTACTCTGGTGCCTCAGGTTTACGAGTTATTTTAACCTAAAAGTGCAAAAATCACGTTTTCCCGTATATGTATTTGAGGTTAGGTAACCTCACTAATTGTAAGTATTATTTTTTACAAAATCAATTACGGATTCTAAAAGAGTTATTCTTACCCTTCAAAACCTCTTTTTATTTATCCTGATATCTTTGTTCTTCTTCGAGGAATTGCATTTTGAATTAGTTATTAATAAACAACTTACAGAAAACGCGTTTTTTTTTGAAACAGTCATTCTTTGCTCTGTCTTATTTCAGTCTTTCTCAAAATTTAGATATAGGGGTTTTGGAGGTCTCTGATTACGAATCATTGAATTATGATATTTGCAAAATTCTAAACGGCAGACCCAAAATGGCGGGCTAAGAGACTGAAAATATGTTCATTAAACGTGTAAATTTGTACTCAGGGGTTATTGAGTGCATTACTTACGAATTTGATGTAATTTTTTGTATTCAATATGGCGGACGCAAAAGAGTGACTAATACATTAAGAATATGTATTTAAAAAAAAATTGCATAGAAAAGTTGTTTCCTCAAATTCAATTAGTCTGCTAGTTTGCGTCCGCAACATTGAATTAAAAAAAAATAAATAACATTAAACTCGTAAACAGCGCTCTTAATCACCCCTGAACACGAATTCTTTGATGTAAAACACAAGATTTCAATGAACATAGTTTCAATCATTTAGTCCGCCATTTGGAATTTTGCAAACATAACTCCAAATTCGTAGTCAGCGACTTCCAAAACCCCTATATCTAAATTTTCCGAAAGATTTTGTTTATTTATAACTTTTCAAAATGCGATTTCTGCAAAAAGAAAAAAATATATCGGGATAAATCAAAATGGATTCTGAACGGCAAGAGTAGCTCTTTCAGAAATCGTAAATGATTTTGTAGAAAATAATTACCTAGTGATGTAATAACAAAATGACATAACCTCAAATACTTATACCGAAAAATCATGATTTTTGCACTTTTAGGTTAGAATATCTCGAAAACCTGAGCCACCAGAGCAATTTTGAGATTCGTATTCAGCACGCCGAAAACCCTCGGATTTATTCTGGCTTTTTGGAAAAATTTGTTGTCGACCTATGTTATAACATTGAATTATAGATAGACGCAACTCATTACAACGAATGTGAAATACAACGATTGAAAAAATAATTCATAAAATAATTTAAAAATGAAATATAATTCAAATTTTTTTATTCTTTCTTGGGGGGTCGCAGAAAATAAGCTGGCAGGCCGCGTGCCGATATTAGAACAATAATTAATTTAGAAGCGTTGAAATTAGTTTTCCTGCTTAGTTATTGGTACATATCAATATTACCATTTGTCATGTATGTAAGTCATTTTACGCCCTATAACTTACCTTATTGATTTATACGTATTCCATTTACGTTATTGATATCAGAATGAGGAAGGCCATTTAGAATGTGCAGAAATAAGCGCAATAGAGGGTGAGGAAATCCAAATAATGAATGAGGCAATACACAACTAGAATCCAGAGTACTGATACTTTTTCATTAATTTAATTTTAATAATGGGATATTGGTTTAAAATAATATTAGGTACTATATGAACATACCGTGAAGGCGTAAAGTCGCGCATAATTTCGATAAAAATTAAAGGATTGTTTTTCACTGACAGCTGTCAAAGATATGACGTCATTAATTTTTTTTTAATTACAACAAATGGCTTGTGAAACGTCATTTAAAAGCTGCTATTTCACGCAGTACGCTCCTAAATTTTGGCGTGCTTCTATCGAGCTATTATTAAATGGCGACCGTTCAAAAGTTAAAATTCGATAAAAAACGAAAGAACGTTTACTTATTTAAAAAATCACTCGGACACAAGTCGTTCTTCAGCTATTTGCTTGGCTATTTGACATAACACACTATCAACAGTTATCCAGAATTCCAAAAATTGAGAATAAATAATAAAAAAGGCATTCTTGATTTATACTCTATACCTATTTATTAAAAATAAGCATATTACTTTACTTATCTAATAACGGTTAATGGTGTTTCCTTGGTTTTTCCTTGTTTGTCAATAACAACATTTTTGAAGTTGGCAACTTTACTAACAAGCAGCTATACTGTATTAATAATATTTATTAATAATATTTAATACATTTCGCAAATATTTCAGTCTGCCGTAACTTAAGTGAACGGAAATACACAACCCCGCACAAAATAATTTCTGACCTCACTAAAAACTTCTGAAATTTTGATATGTTGTAGGTTATGACCCCCTGATTAAAAGTTCTCATGGGCACAAGACCCAAAAATGGACAGATTTTGAGATATAGAGGTTAGAAGGGCATTAATTGCCTCTACGAGCGCCGTTGTGTGTGAATGAGTGTGGGTGTAGCTGTGAGGCTTTCTCTTTTGATTTATGGCTAGTGTTTGGTTCGCGGGAGTTTTCACTATGCTCCTACCTAACGTTTACAAACAAACGTCGGGATTTCCCCTATCCACCACCTGAGGACGCGCCACGTCGAGGTTCACCTCCCCGCCCTCTTAGACAGTGAAGAAGGTAACATATTAGAGTGATATATATGAATAATTTTAATATTCCTGAGTGAAAAAGTAATATAATTATAAAATGGTTTGACCTTGAATGATCTTGAAGCGCAAGATCAAGGTCATGGTCAAGTCATATTCGAACTTTTCCCCTCATTCGATTTCCAGGCTCAAAAGCATAGGGTCCCACTAATGAAAATCAGTTAGACCTTGTAAAGACCTTCAAGGGCAAGGTAAATAGTCAAGGATTAGACTGCATTAGATTGCACGAGCAAACTCCCTACATCTTTTGTAATTTTTTTCTCCGGTTAATATATTAGGTAGAGGGAGATGAAGATCCACCCGTTACGGGGTACTATTGTACATGTAAGTGTGGCACAAGGACCCTTGGAACGTGTGCACATGTCGCTAGCGTCCTATGGTACTTGGGGTATGCCCGCCATGAGGAGAATGTCAGTAACCTCCAACATCTATTTTAAATCATATACTAGATGCTGGAAATAGACCTTTACCAGAAGTGGAAAATATAGAAGTTATATAGTCTAATCTGAAATAAACATAAGCCGCAAAGTACTTTTTACGCTCTAAAAATAGAGGTATTTATTAGATAAATCTCTCATAATACACACACACACCACCCACACGCACACACATACACACACACACGCACACACAAACACCCACACGCGCACACACCACGAACCTTCTTCACTGTCTAAGAGGGCGGGGAGGTGAACCTCGACGTGGCGCGTCCCCAGGTGGTGGATAGGAGAAATCCCGACGTTTGTTTGTAAACGTTGGGTAGGAGCATAGTGAAAACTCCCGCGAACCAAACACTAGACATAAATCAAAAGAGAAAGCCTCACAGCTACACCCACACTCATTCACACACAACGGCGCTCGTAGAGGAAATTAATGCCCTTCTAACCTCTATATCTCAAAATCTGTCCATTTTTGGGTCTTGTGCCCATGAAAACTTTTAATCAGGGGGTCATAACCTACAATATATCAAAATTTCAGAAGTTTTTAGTGAGGTCAGAAATCCTATTATTTTGTGCGGGGTCCTTTAGGGAAGCAGGACTAGTAAGAGACCTTCCAGGTCTGGTGGGCCTTCAGTTTCCAATAATAAAAAATTAAACGTTGTTTTGTCCTTTGAAGAAAATCCACATAAACCAACCTAAGAAGTAGCATTGGATAATGGAATTGCAAAAACATCTGTAAGAAAAATTTTGAAATAAAACTAGAGTTTTGCGAAACGTTAATGAACATTTGTAATAATGACCGATTTTTTCTTTTCGAATAATTTTTTGCGATGAGTCGACATTTTGTATGAATGGTGTGGTAAACAGATAATTTATCGGTACTGGTCTTTCAGCAATCCAAATTGGACCAGTATAGCTCGCACCCAATATCCACAGTCTGTCAATTGTTAGGCCGGTAATAAAGGCGACAAAATTATAGGACCGTATTTTTTCGAAGGGATATTAACAGGTGAACGTTACTAAGAATTCTTAAGAAACGAACTTATTCCGGACCTATGTGTTATGTTTCCAAATCCTAATAATCCCAACATTATACCAAGACGCCTCAATGTGGTTCCAACAAGACGACGCACCGCCGCACTTTGGTAGGGAGATGTGCGAATATTTAAAGGAAGTATTTCCGTGTCGATGAATTAAGAGGACAATTCGAGTTTCCTCCTATGATGTTTGTGGTTGAAGAATTTTGATCGCGTCTTGGTTACAGTCAAGAAGTCAACGGAGCACAGTTTGAACATTTATTAAAGACCAGATTACTAGAGTTTTGTTATTAACCCATTTAAGGCCAAGGTAAGAAATAAAAGGGTATTACTATAAATTTCTTTATTTTACAATAGAACAACATTAAAGAAGCACAAAAAATGCGATGTTGCTTATACGCATCATTGGCCCAATACATTAAAACTACTTGCTATGATATTCATTAAAACAATCAGCATGTATATGTACATTACATATTTTACACATGTATATTGTTTGGCTATGGCAAACTTTTCATCACCTTCTAACTTTTAGTTCATCTTTGACGATAAGACGTCCAGACTCATGAGTATGTATGTACTTCATTTGGTACATATGATGTGGTACATTTAGGTTTCGATTTGTTAGCTCCTAATTTTAGTAATCGTAAAGGTATATATGATTTAAAATTAATTTGGGATATCTCTTTATCATGTGTCAAATTATTAAGTTTCCAAGCATTTACCAGTGTACTGTCCACAGTATTCACAATAAGCGGCCACCACCATTTTTTCCCCAAAATTCTTGTTCTGTAGTTAGCTACTCCATTATCATGGAGATCAACACCCCCCATGAATCTATTGTAGTTAAAGATTACTACTGATTGTGGTATATTTTCCATTTTTCCACTTTTCTTGTTAAACCTTTTTGCAGTTGCTAAAGGCTCTACGTTATAATGTGTACTTATAAGTGTCACAATAGAATTGTCATTCCATCGGATAAGAGAAATTTCCATAGATTCATCAAAAACACAGCTGAATGAGCCCCTTTTCTTTTTAGAAATTAACTTTGAACTTTCTAATGGACACTTATTTGTCCGATTTTCACGAATGGTACCTGTTGCAAAGTATCCTCGCCGTTTCAAAATCGTAAAAAGCTTGTACGATGAAAAGAAATTGTCAAAAAATATATTGTGGTGTTCTGGATCTTTTGCAAAAGATAGTAAGTCCAACACAACCTGGGTGCCCAATCCATATTAATTTTTTTGTTTTTCTAAATTTGCACCTTCATATGGGATAAATTGATAAAGGTAGCCTTCTGCAGAGCACAGACACCAAAGTTTGAACCCAAATTTGACAGGTTTGCCTTTTATATACATTTTGCAGGAATGTCTTCCAAAATAGAGAAGATAAGAGAACAAATTTATCCAATTAGAGTCGAGCGCGCTAAAAAAGAGCGGCATCAGAACATCAAGCGTCGCCCAATTCGGGTAGACCGTATGATTTATCTTTGCCATCACTGATTAGGCCATTGATGCGTATACGCAACACTTGAATATTCCCCACCATTTTGCAAGTTACATTTCAAATTCATGTAAATTAAAATCTGTTGCAATAATTTACATGTATTCTTATTCATTATATAGTATAAAAAAGGATTTATCTTACAAATAAGTAAAACGAAAAAAAAATAATGAAAAAGCTATAATTTTGTTCTGCAATAATCGCTATGTTGTATATACAATTTTTGCATTCCGAAATTAAATTGAAAGGTTATTAATACATTTCGCAAACCATGATTATTGTCAGTCAAGGACATAATTTGTAAATTTTGGTTTTTCTCAAAGTAAATAGTAAAAAAAAAAAATAAGAAACGGAGTGTTGCGTTAACGCATCATTGGCTCTAAATGGGTTAATGGATAGATTAAATAAAAATATTTAAGAACGCGCTTTATTATTGTTTATTCTAAATTTCTAGAATTCTGGATAACTGTTGCGAGTGTGTTATGTCAAATAGTCGAGTAAATATGTAGCTGTAAAATTTATTGTGTCCGAATATTTTTTTATAAACCTTTCTTCGTTTTTATCAAATTTTAACTTTTTTAACTGTCGTTATTTTAAAATGGCTTTGATCACAATGATATATCACAATTTGTGATGTATACACACCACACATGATGTATCACAAGCCATTTTTCGTTTAAAAAAAATATGGATGACGTCATATCTTTGACAGCTCTCAATAAAAAAACAAATGAAGTACGTCAAAATGTCGGCAAAGGAAATATTTAATTGACATGTCCGAGCGTTTTTCTAAAAAAAAATCCTTTACCTCTTATCGAATTTATGCCCGACTTTACGCCCTCGCGGTATATGTATATCTGCAGAGAAAGGGTATAAAATAATATTATATTATTAGTTATAATTGTGTGCATGTATATATTTTATTTTTGTTAATCCGTTTAATATCACAGTGTTTATAATTTTAAAGTAGGTATATATTTATTTGTTTAACCTCAGAATAGTAATTTAATCTTAGAATAATAATACAATTATAATCTCAAATATACATACCTTCTTTTGGGCAAGAAAATCTGCAATTTATCAGTGGCATGATGTATAGGCTTCTGTCGTTTTCCTGCTAAGAAAACATTGACATTAACCTCTCAAGAACTCTGAAATAATAAACATATTTGATATTCTAACTTACAGTTTTGAAACCACAAAATTTGCTTGGTAAATACTATTACTATTAGAGACAAGACTATTAGACACAATAATTATTGTTTTCGGGTTTTGGGGGATTTGTTTTAATAATACCCGTGGACATAAAGATTTTTTAATGCTATGCATAATATACGTTTTAATAATGTTTTTATGGACCATACAGAGTAGATTTTTTTATCTGAATATATTACCGTCTCCCTCCCTTAGGTATAAAAAATAAATAAAAACATCTAAGCATGCATGAAATTCATAAACTGTGCGAATGTCTTTTATATATTCTTATCTTTATGGAGGTCCGAATGTTTACATAGTAGCAATAACAGTTTGATGAAAAAAAATCTGCAAGATCTTCGCTTTGTCGAATTTTATTTCTAGCTAATTCAGCCGGTCAGGCACTGTCGAATTAACATTACAATATCTGCCCGCAATTATCCAGAACCAAGCGGCGATTGATCAGGGATGGGACACAGTTTATGTCCAGCATACAAGGCGTTACTCCTCCTCCAGGAGCGTAGGAGTTAACATATCCAGCGGGGGTCCAGATATTGCTAATCTGAACAAAATATTTGACAAAATTAAATATTAATGCATGTTATTTTTAAAATTGGCGAAAAAACTTTGAAGCAGTAATAGCAGTAGATGATTAGGAAATAGAAATTGGCTAGATTAACCATTAAGCAGTGACGATTTCTTAGAACTACGAATCTATTTATTTTTGCTTTCCTCATGGAAATGTCAATCTTTGTTATTATCATTATAAGCTTTTATTTAACTTGCAATGTATACAGTATGTGTAAAACCGTCATCGGCCGGTTGTGAAAAATTCTACATTTCTCGTTCTAACGACTAGCATGGTGAGAGGGTGATTCCCCTCACTACATTCAATGCGACTTCTGTTTGTCCTTTCTCATAACTGGCCGATGTCGGCTTTACACACACGGTATATACGTATGTTTAGTTCAAATCTTGCAAGTCAATTTTGAACAAGTTCCCGTTATCGGAAAAATATGAAATTTAGTCTACTTATGTAAACTCGATAGCAATTCAATATAACATATTTAATATCGTTCTAAATCCAATATGACGGAGACCGCAAGATGGCACCTTTATGACGCCTTATGAAATGAAAGTGGGTATGAAATGAAAGGGTCCGACGAGTAGAATACGATGAGCTACATGACGTTATTCTAAATCCAATATGGCTGACGCCCCAAGATGGTGGATCACCTTTTTCTTCAGAATACCCCTGACATGAATGAATGGGTATCGTTCGATGGGTATAATACGATGAGCTACTTGACATAATTATAAATCCAATATGGCGGACGCAAAAGATGGCGGATTACTTTTTCTTCACAACACCCTTGGCAATCTTCATTAATAAAAATAATTAATGGCGTTTTATCGACACAACATATTTATGACCACATTTTTAATTAACCTCTTAAAAAATAAACATAATAAGATACTTCACAAGGATGATCATTTCCAGTGTTTAGAGTAGTCCAGCATTTTAAAGAATGCGTCACTTTTAACCATCTCAAACATTTCTTGTCAACATTTAATCATTCATTGTTAGCATATTTTTTGACTTGAATGATATAAATAAGTGGATATTATCAAATACATATATAGTGTCGTAGAACACTAGTTCCCCTCTCATCAGTTTCAGAAATAACATGCGTTCAAGTTACTAAACTTATATTGTTGTTCTGTTTACGTAATTTATGAAACTATAATAGAATTAAACAAACACCTTCTAGTTTTCGAGGAGACTTAAAATATCCCAGTAAAAACAGTTGCCTCATTCATTTGAATGCTTACGTAACGAAACCTTCCCATGGTAAGAAATTTTTTTGTTGGACATTGCTATTAAACACCTTGCTGAGGCTAATCGTAAAAAAAATACTTGTACGTAAGAGCTGATGAGAGACCTCACATATTCTATTTTAGCATTTTTTTTTATGAAACAACCATTCTGTAGACAAAATACGCACTTAAAACTCACCATGTATATACTTAGTAATCCAAATTTTTGTGCATTTTGTAAAAAATATGTATCTAGATAAGATTTATCTACAACTTTCACGTGAACTCACATATCGTGAGTTTCCTCATCTAAATCATCAGATTGAACTAAACAGAGTAGGAGTTCGTGGGTGTTCATTAACAATTCGCACCACTTCTCCAACTTTTTGTGCAACACGAAATTTAGGTATCCCACTGCCTTCATTTATATGCTGTTGTTTCTCTAAACAGAGCCACAGATCTGTTGTTGAATAATAATCTCACTGGTCATCAGTCTTCTACCATCTTTTCTACATCCTCCTTTTTCATCTCTTCTACCATGACTAAAGTAACTTTCGAACATAAAAGCTTTTTGTCCTGCCGTGATTACCACATTTAATTTGTCTTGTTAATAAAAACTTCAGAACAGTTCTAAGAGTAATAATTCCAGACATGCAGGATCGATTCCGCACCATACTTTGAGGACGTTTTTTTTCCTACGATACATTCGTGCTTCAACAAGAACACGCGTCGTCGCTGCTAATATATTTGTAAGGGGCACGCACCCCTCAGCCCCCCCATTCGACCGCGGCCTTGTCCTTCCAGAGTTACAATATCCGGCGCCATCTGCGCGTAGATGTGCGGCCGGCCGGCCAAGGTGGTCCGGATATTGGCTAGTTTTATTACTCGGAGTGGCCGGCGGACGTGAGACGTTCTCTGCATGTTTTTCTTCTCTTCATATCATCTCATATCTAGAGAGAGGTGAACCGGCGACGTCGCCCAGCGGAAACCTGGCTCCGATGAAGAAATAACATTTTATGTTGTTTTTACAGGCGACCGGATGAAATTGCGTAGCTCTATCTCTCTATAAGGTCTCCCCTGCCCGGAATTATACGCCGAATTAATAACCGGACATTAATTCGATATTGCGCCTTGTAAACACGATCATTTCTGTTTCCCGTGAATTATTGGGTACTGATTATCGTCCTCAGAAGTGGGATCAGAATATTTGAAAGATCCGGCTTTAAAACCTGTACAGAATCCTTTATTTGCGAGTGGAACCATTTCAAATGGTTTGACAATTAATGTCAAAAAAGCTGATGTGTCTAGTTGTGCATCGTGCAGATCTTTTTTTTGAACTCTTGGGGGTTATAAGGATTCCTCACAATTCTTATGGAAAGTGCCGCTCGGTGAAATCGGCGGAGTTTTTGATGTGAAATGTTATCGTTCACTGTCGACCGATCAAAAGTCCCAGAAGGTTATAAAATATAATGTTTTTAAAAATATTAAATTATCTCCGTTTAAAATTCCTCCGTCATCATTGTTGGAGATCCAAAAATTAGAACAAAAAGGTTTATAGTAGGCACAATACGCATTCCATTTCTACCAGAATGTAATTTTGATTATAATTCAATCCGCAAAAATTTTGTCATTTTTTGATATTGATATTGTCCTCCATGTAACCGCCAATCAATACCAGGTTTGTCAAACTGACATATGTCTACCTGATTTTATAGATTTATTAAGAAAGGAATGATGACTCATGGATACTATAATATGTATCGTCATTGTTAACATTTATTGATCTAACAGCATTAAATGTTTAATTGGCGAACAAGTAAAGTGAAAATGTCGTAGGTACACAACATTTTGCATTCGAAGAAAATACATTTTAGGCCGTACCAAAAAAAATGTATTCATTTTGACACTTTGAGTTCATGGAGACTTTTGATCGGTTGATCATGAACAACATATCAAAAATTCAATCAATTTCACCGAGAGGCACTTCCCATAAGAAATGTGCGTCCTTTTGGTGCGTCAGAGAGCGGAAGAAGATTTGATGATGTTGCTCAAAGTTCGAATATTAAAAAAAATAGGTTCTTGTCTAAACATTTTTTTGTAATCGTATTCGTCATTTTATATTTGCAATTTTAAAATTTCGTGGGAAATAAAATAATATTCTGTAATAAGTTACGCATAGAAACTCTTACTTCCACATCCATGTAGCGGAGTGGAACTACTTAGTGTTCATTAAATTTTTTTTATTGTTTAGATAGGCTTAAAATGTTCTGAGGCGTCGAAATTTTTAATTTAATCGAAAAAAATGTTCTGTATGTCGGCCTTTCTGTCTGTTAACCTTTTTTGTGTACACGATAACTCAAGAAGGCGTTAAGATATCAACTTATGTACCATGACGGGGTCTGGAGCTAATTAAATTTCAAGCTTAATCGGTTAAGAGGTTTGGGGTTAAATGGGGCTAATACACTTCTTCCTTGACTACTGGTAATTCGCAAACGATGCAACTTATGCCTTTCAAATTTGAGACACATATACAACATAACAGGGCCTACAAATGTAAATATTTACCTTAATAGGGTTAGGAATTGAGAGGGTTGAAGGGGGGTAATTATTTAAAATAAGTCAAATAAATATTTTTAATATTAATTTTAATAATTACAGTGGACGGAGCTCTAAAAATCATACTCTTGTTGTACCCTTCCCACCACCTGGAGGTAACTACTTAATACAAAATATAAGGAATTTATAAAAAAATTTTGAAAACGTATGTATGGCCACGCTAAATCTTTTTGATGAAGACAATATTTTGGTAGACAAAAATACAGTAGAATGACCACTTTATTAATAATTAATAAAAATGTGTATTTGGCGAATATCATCATGGTGGATTTAAAAAAATGCTATTCGTTTTTTTTTTCATGTATGAGAATGAGTATGAGCACATTCGATTACATTTTAAATAAAACTGAAATTAAGTTAAATAAAAACTCGGAAAACTGTCACTCTTAACCAATTTCAGCCGAAGTTAACTAATTACGTTAACTTTACAGTGAGCACATTTTATTTTTATTTTAACAAAAAAGTTCTAATATATAACTTAAATGTATTTATTGGTTCTATATTACATATTCTGGGGCACATTAAAAAGAATGGTATTAAAATGATCACAAAGATTAACGGTAAATTAAGTAATTATTAAAAGTAATTAATTGTTCTTTACTCATACTTCAGACGTACACCGCTCCAGGTTCCAAGCTAGGCAAAATACTAAACTTAGTTAGCTTGTGCGGAGCGAGAGTACCAAATAGTCCTCAATTTTAAGTTTGTCCTAATTATTTTGAAGTTTAATTTAGAAAAATGTGGAATATTTAAAAGTGTAAGTAGCAACACTTTATGTAGCGATTTTCGTAATCGTTGTAGATGGTATTTACACTTTGTAAAAATACTGTACACCATACTGTACACAATACCTTATTAAGGTTACTTTGATTTTTCCTGATGATGTTAACATGGTAGGCCAAAGGCACGTCAGATACAGTATTGTCCTTTAGTACTTAGATATGTATCCCATTTACACACTCAATTTGGCCCTTGTTTATTAGAACAGTGGAGCTCCGCCGGATATTAAGGTATCCGCCGTTTTTCTTTATTTATAGTGATCTTACATCTAATACTCTATAACTTTAAAGCCATCTAACTCTCTACTGTTCCTTAAATTTCTTATTAACCTGAATCCGCTAAATTATGTTCTATAATTATTGTTCATTGTAGGCTACAAAGGTTTGTCTACTCCACCATATGTCTTTAAATCTGGTTAAAATCAATATTTGTGTTTACCCTATATACTTCTGCTTGCAATCTTTATAACTTGTTCCAAAAATACTCCACTTCTCGTCGATACATATTATCTCTTATTATTAGGACTTCCCAACAGTTTCTGATTCAATGTATTTTTTAAAAAATTTTATCAACGCCACGCCAGTATCTTTGAAGTTATTTTCTAATTTTCGTATGAATTTATATTCGTAAAATAAGAATGTTAGAGTTTATATTGTGTTTTTCGAAAAAAACGTGGAAAGTTGTCTTAAAAATGTATATATGTCGGGTAACCGCTACTCGTTGCTATATATGTACTATTGTTAATTAATTGCACATAATGTTGTAATCGCGGCGATAGTTTAGTATGTAAAGATCTAGATGATAAATGGTTACTATTCTGAGAGCTATTATAATACACATAGATAAGATTAATAGACTACAAAATAAAAAAATATAATCATATTTTTTTATGATAATACATTCACACCTCCCACCCAATCGGGTGGGAGGTGTGAATGTAATATTTCGACTTGAATGAACCCACTAAGTACGAATTTTAGCTAGGGATGTGAAATAATCCGTAGAAATTAGAGCCACAGCATGCAGGTATGTGTAGCAGATGGGAAAATTCGTGACCAAGCAACAGCAAACCCTATAACCCTATACTCCGGGGTTCTGTAGGTTTAAGCACTACAAACCACATATGTTTGTTTGAGGAAACATAGATTAGATAGAAACGTAACAACTCAAGGCAGCTGGTTTACCCTGGACTGAACTGGATCTCGACTATTCTGACGAGGTTAAGATCATATTCACACCAATCTTCAAGACATGTGGTTTATAGTGATCACATCTACATACCCCCGGGGCATGGGGTTATAAGTTTTATGGAGTTACGGAGTTAGAGAATGAATATGTTCCTCCGCAAAGGTTCTAAAATGGCCTGCCAAATATTTTTAAACAAGCTCAGATTCGTATTTAGGAGCTCCATTTGAGTCGAAAAATCATACTCACACCTCTTGGTCAATCAACACTTTATTATTTTGTGGTTCTGTGACTATTGGCTCCTTTCACAGGGACTTATTGTCCTATGTCTTTTTCATGTATGTTTGTATAACACACGTCTAGAGGGGAAGTATACATAATTTTTAGATGGGGAATCTCGGTGTGTGTGTTTCTGATTTTTTAAATTTGGGATTTAAACATAATTTCACTGTAAAACTAATTTGCCACTTATTATTCGAGCTTGCTTTAATGGTTATATTTATAAATACAAATTTTTGTAAACTCGGTGAAAAAAAAACAAACAAAAAATTACTCAGTGATCGTTTGATATTTTTACTGTGCGATGGAAATATCGACGTAGGGCGTCCACTTCCAAAGGAATAACATGAGAAATACGACCTAGCCTGGCCCTCCCTTATATACCTTCTTTATACGACGTAACCTATGTCCGCCCGCATATCGGTATTTTTATTAGGCAAAGTGTGTCCCGCGGTCGCCTCAAAGGCCAGAGGCGGTCGTGGACGTGGGTCGAACCGATGTATGTACATACGTACACATAGAAAAAAGTATTCTTTGTCTCAGATATTCTTTAGCCCAAAGAATTTCAAAGAAACCCCTATTTTAATACAGTCAATAAAATATCTATTTAATCCTATAACAAAAAATGTAATTTGAAGTTCACTGTTCAATCAGTGATAACTGTCCCAGAATATCACTACTACTTCATATTCGAGTACAGCTTATACAGTAAGCGGCACCCTAATGCGTACATAGCCGAATGAAGGGCATTTGATAATTTAACTTCTTTGTTGAGTAGATGTAGTAAACATGAGGTGAGAACTAATCGCAATCCAATCGCTAGCGCAGGCGTATGAAAGGCATCCGGTGTGTCGGTAGGGCTATTTGAGGTAAAATTTGAAATACCATTTTATATTTTATTCTGGTCTAGTGCCTGATTAGAAAAGTGCGTATCATCAATCAATATTGTCATTTGCCAATGATTTTAAGTATGTGTGTAAGCTAAAACACATACGCCAGTACATCTCCTTCGAACATTCGCATACTAATACAAAATATAAATTAAGCAAACGACAACAAACGTTTAGTCCCCGAGCGCTGGCGTAGTTTGAATTAGAGATGCGCAGATGCAGTTCTGTCTGCGATTCGCCGAAATTTTGTACGCCGAAGCCGAACCATTGGACCGATCGTTCTGTCTTTTTTCGCTGTTGTCATATCAACATAATATTCCTATTAGATATTTTAAAATTGTTTCACAGCTGTTTAAAGTAATATTAACTGTTTAAAATTATTTCACAGTAGTTCGGTTGAAAAAAGATAACAGTAAACTATGATACGATACGTAACGCAGTCTGAGAATTAAATTGGCTTCTATTAATTGATCGTACATCAATGCATTTTGTAAATATAGGGTATTTATAAAGACTTATTATGCAGAGTTAAGAGTTACAATTAGTTCTGGCAACGTTGCTCTTTAGATTTCCGCTAGACCCCCTCTTAGCTTTATGTACAACCAAGCCCCCCCCCCCCCGGCCCAAGTAAATTCGCCTAACTATGACATAAAAATGTATCATTTAATATGTATTTAATATCCACTTTTTGTACGCATTAGGGTGCCGCTTACTGTATATATTTGTAGTATGGCGGAGCCGTCGCTAAAAGATCATGGTTTGAGCGCCAGTTATTGGTGGATTATATTCATTAGTTGATTGTGCCTACCAAGATGTACTGACTATTAGCACAGAACGCCCTTCTATAATGTGTTCCATAATTTTTCCTCTAAATCTCTTTGATGTTGCTCCACAAGATAGGCTTCTGGTAGTTTATGGTTTTTATAACCTTGTCCTGTAAATATATCAGGAATCCTTCTGTTTCGGCCTACAGAAAGTCGTCAGTAAGCCTTTTTAATGAATTCTCCATCTACTGTTTTTGGAGGTGTTGGTTCTCGACCAGAGGTTTACATCCTAAACCAAAAGCGTATATCCAGAAACCTTCTTTGCTATTGATGTTACTAGCGGGTTCCTTTTGATGAGTAGGGGATCATATACCTATTCCCAAGGACTATGTTAGTATCTATTATGTTATGTTAGTAGATATTACTCTAATGGTGAGAGTTTTGGATCTCAGCATACGTCTCTGTGTTGTTCTAATGTGCTCGCTCTACAACACTCAGTGTAGTATATTCACTTAGGCCAATCGACATTCTGATGTCACTACTGAACGTAGTTTCACTGAGGGACTGGACTTTTTGCCTTGGAACAATTAAATAGTTTTAAATCATCTATGTAGAGCATGTGAGTATGAAGCATAGAGTGATGACTAGCTTCTCATGTTGATACTGTATCCATCCGTTGTTTTATTCAGTAGTGTAAATAATGGGTTTAGTATCAGACAGAACCGGTGAGAATGAGATCTTAAAAGATTCTCTTCTTGATCTTAACTGAACTTGATTTCACTCCAGATATCTGTTTTCCATAACTGGAAATATGGAATATAATAAGATGTTGGAGAAGAGCTCTTATCCTAGGGCAAAGTCTGTAGATTTCGAAAACTTTCAGAAGTCAGTTGTGATGTACTGAATGTACCGAGTGCCTTGTTGTAAGCGATGTAGCACATATGCAGGTGTATCCTTTTTACTTGGACTTGTTTTATATTACAGCGTCGACTGGCAGCTAATGTTCGCAACACGCTGCGCCTTTAATACACCCCTTTTGTTCTTCTTTAAGGGGGACGGACCTTTCTACCTTGATACATTTGAAAAAATCGATTTTTTTTCATTTTTGTGTGTCAGGAGAGGGATGTCTTTACGGACCAGGCATTGCAGACTGACGGTAAATATAAGCCCCTTTGAATAATTCACATTTAAAACTTTAAACGCGTTTTTATCAGAATCACGTTTTTAAAAAATGGCTGACATTCTAGCGGCCACTGTAATTAAGCTATCGACTTGAAATTTTGCACGAATGCATAAAAAACATTTCTCCAGGGTCTGCCGAGCCGGTTTTTTCGATAAAAACATTTAAAAAAATTTAATTAAATCTTTTGTAAAAAAATTGCAAAACAACACAATTTTTTTTAAATTTACCGCCATTTTTGTAATTTTGCAGTAATCTAAAAAAATATCTCGTTGTTCCCTGACCAAAACACAACTGATTAAGAAAATATTTTGTATTTCTGTTTCAAATCAACACAGAGGGTGATACAATGTCAGCCGTTTAGACGGAAATTTTCGCGGCCTTCAATTTGCGATGTTCTGGCGGTCGCCATTTGGATTTTTCTGATTTAAAAAAAATGTTTTTTCATGTAAAAATTATTGAATTATAATTCGCAAAAAAAACGCAATTGTTAATGTTAATTACTTCCCCCACGAAAAAATAATACAAAAATGACATCTCAAGATAGAAGTCCCCCTTAAATATAGCATTTTGCAGGCAGTGCTGGCAAATTTTCTCGATAATAATGGACGTGAAAAACTTATAAGGCACGTGATGAGTTTGTAGGTTTCGGCAGTGCAGCATCACCCTTTTTTGAAAAACATTTACGTGTTGACTATCAGGAATTCAAAGAAGCGGATCGGTGATCGCCTCCGTGATACACGTTGCCAGAGTGTAGTGGGATGCAGGTAGATAATGTTTCCAGGTTTTATTCCTCTTGCTTGTTTTCCATAACGTACTCTATTTCCATTCTAAATTGAAAATAGGTAGAAAAAAGCAAGGTTGTCAGATATATTTTCTAAAATTACTAAGCTACAAGTATACTTCATACTTCAGTAAACTGTTAGTTCGTGACGTTCTTAGAAAGCTAGTTTGGAAATATTTAAAAAAAAATACATAGATATAAATTTATTAGTTAGCATTAAAATCAAGCGTTTAAAATTGTTGGAAAAATAATTATAAATTAAAACAACTTTATGTATGTTACTATACTTAAGAAAATTTTGAAGAGCCGGCAACGCGTCCGCTGTCTGGTTGGAAATCGCTGGCCAGTGATCCATTAGACTACACACCGGCCAACGATCCAATAGACTGTTGCGCTTCGCATCCAATATATTGCTTAAATATTTATTCGGTCCACTGTGCCATAAAATTTTTACGACGTCGTTAAAATGATTTACGACTTTAGGAATTAGGAACTTAAACTACTTGTTTAAGACGCCAGTGACGTGTATTTCAGCTAGGTTTATTAACACATACCATTTTTTGAGATTGTCTGGCTAAATGAGCATTATTTACAGCAAATTATATTACAAATATTAAGAGTTTTGTATGCAGGCTAATTTTAATCTCCTATATTGATTTGAATGAAAAAAATTATTTCACAATTTTCGAATTTTTAAAAGATATATGCACGCCCATGGAATCATAAAGTTGCACCGCTTTTTTGTTTTCCAGGCGTATTTATCGTTTTCAATTAAAATTAGAAGAACTATACCGCTATTACAGTTATTTTCACTTTGAGACAGCATTCATTTTAGATTAACAGCAACATAATTTTAATAAAATATTTTACAAAAAAACTGTGTGTCATACGGTAATCATTCAAGAGTAGTTAATCATTCATTCCTACCTTTTTGCATAAAAAAAACTAAAAATAATCAAATAGTGTGCTCAAATGTGGAAAATAATTGACTATAAAAAAGTTATGTCTAAATGTACCCTGATTTTGGGACGAAAGAAAAAGACGGCGATTCAAAGAAACCGTTCTTTCCGTGTATATCACGGCCGCAAGGTTGCGGACAAGAGGTTGCCGTTATTGGCCGGACGGCCCGCGGCCCCAGATATCCAATATGCGAGGCCGATCATCTTGGGGCTGCGTACCTCCGAAGCGGAAAAACAAGCATATTATCCGACGCTTATGAAGCCCCCGGCCGCTCCATTTGAGTGCATTGTTGCCTTTAAACTTATAAATACCTTCTTTATCGAAGGCCCGTCTGCCGTTTCCGGACGGAGCGGGACTTTGATGACCGGGCCGCTTTTAAATTAATCGCAAATGAAATTCTTTCGGGGCCGGCATTAGATTAAACTCGTATATATCGCTAACGATATAAATATAATCCGCGTTACGGGAGGGTCGAGTGTAGACGTCTTAGGCCATGGGCGGCGACTTTTAGTAGTCGTAGCGGGTGCTGCTCGAAAGACTACATCCACATGACTACATTTTAAAGATCAAAAATATTAAAAAAACATTACCAACTATAGAGTTGGTAATGTTAGTTAATAGTAACTAAGTTAGTTAGTTAATGGTAACTAACAAAACATTGCAACTTCAAATACAAATATTCTTGTATTTTGATAGGTTCATTATTGTGGTAGATAGGTAAAATATTGTGGTAGATATTTTTGCTACGTTGAGTTACAAGTTTGCATAACTTTAACTATTTCTTGTTATTCTCGCCCTTTGTGTATACATCAAAATCTCTCGCTGCCTCCGAAAATTGACTTGGCACACTTATTATCCTTGAGGATATGCTTTTAGGGTTGTGTATTTCTTATTATCACACTAAATCGATAAGACTAATGATATAAAGGCGCTAGAGCTTGAAATACGATTTTTCCGGTTTATTATATTAGATACAACATGTACTTCAAAATATATTTTTTGTTTTTGGAACGTGCTGATTGTGGCGTAGCGGTGAAACAGAAAAATGGACAACTCATCACGCAGAATAAAAATGTAAATTTTCGGGGGTCACAAAATGGGCAAGATTCTTCACCATAAAGTGTAATGCAAATAATGTCAAGAATTATTTTTCCTAACACTAATTCCTTAATAGGTATGTTCGTTTTATAATACCTAATTGTCAACAATATTCTATTTTGGTAAATGTACACTCAAGTAGATACTACTCTCGTTGTTTTATTTTGTTTTTATTTTTAGGTTATTTCATTGTAAAATAATGTGATAAAATTAAATAAAAAATGTAAAGTCCACATTTCTAAATATGTATTGATACCAACAAAATATTGAAAATCGTCTATACCGGATGATTCAGTTTGTTATTCACGGTCCTATATCTATTTTATTTGCACTAAGAACTGTAGCATACCATATACATATATTTGAAAACTATCAAACTTGACAACAATGAAAATCTCGAATGGTAATTTTAAATAACATTATTGACGACATACAGAAAAATATATTAAACTTTTTTTTCACATGAAAGGTTGCTCCTTTTCTTGTCGATTCCTGTAGAGAGTTAGTTTCTATATATAGCAATGGAATGAGACTTTCACTTTTGAACTAAAAAAAAATGTAAAACTAAAAACTCAAAAAGTCAAATTCAGAAATTATTTTCAGCAGAGTACGTACTTTACCATGAACACTGTCATATAATAGATGACACAGTAACACCAACATGAGTGTTTTCAAAGCCCAAATGTAATATATTAAGGATTTTTTCAGTGACATTTGAAGTGCTCCTAGTTTTTAGTTCTAATAGTACCTACTACTAACAGTACAGTTTCTAGCAGTTTCTAACAGTTTCAGTCCTACTAGAACTAGTAACAGTTTCTATTTTTTTAATGAATGATTTTATATAGTTTTTTCAATACAATTATAAGTTTGTTCAATCAAGAAGTGAACGTTTATTTACAATGTTATACTTAGAAAGAAATTCCCTTCAAGAAATTATCTGAAAAAAATCAACAAAAGAAGAACACCATTTCATTTGAAGAAAAAAAGTTGAATATCGTTTTTGTGTGTCACAGATGTTTTTAAATTTAAAATTGCCATTCGATAGAGATTTTCAAACAGTTTTCAAATATATATGGTATGCTACAGTTTTACCCGCAAATAAAAAACATACACTGCCGCGAATAATAAACAGAATCAGCCGATATACTCGTACATCAACACAGAACACCATATCATGAAATGTTTTTTTTTATATATATACCGCTCTGACATTTTTTTAAAATGTATCCACTGTTTTTATAGTTAAATTATTAAAGTATCTAGGAAGTAATGTAACTAAAACCTGTTTCTGTACATAGAAAATATGTCATAAAAAATGTCAGTTCAGTTCGTTTAAAGCTCCCAAAAGCTGTCACTGCATGAGGAGACAACGTCTCTTTAAGAAATCGAAATAATATGTTATTTCGATTCAACAACTACCTGATCAGAAGGACTATCTTCGAAAAAACGAACGTAGATTGAAACATACTCAATATTTTGAATTACTGAAAATATGGAGTCTGACTCGCGCATTTGTCTGAATTTTTTTTCCGAAATTTTTTGGTAAATATACTTACAAAATTTGATTTTTTTGGGAAATCCGTTGTGTTGAATGTTCTTGAATGCTGTGTTCTTCGTTTATTACCTCCCCTCACTCCACCAATTACTTATCAAGGTATTCACCATCTCATTCTACCACTCATCATTCAGACAACTGATCTATTCCTCTGGACCAAAAAACCTCTGGTTGTGTGCTGAAGAATTTCTGAATGTCTTTGGCCAGACTCAACAGCCAGATAAACTATTTTTATATTTATCGACATGGTGATTTTGATTTTTTGTTTCATTCATGCAATTAATTTACTTTCATAAAACTTAGTTCCAACCTAACCAAATTAAACGTAAGGTGTCTTGTCCGAACCTAACAAAATTAAACCTTTCATAGACCAAGGCTTCTAGCCCTAAACCCAACAACTTTTAAACAAACATTCTCTAAGGCATTTGGTTACAAATCTAACATAATTAAACCCTACATAGCCTAAAGTCTGAATGAACGACCATTACCTATGTTACATCACGCCACAACCTAATAACTTTAAACCTGCATAAACTCAGACGTCTAACACCAAACCTGACAATTGTAATACTAATGTAGTAAAGCTCTAGCAATAGGTTTTGGGCTAGGCGCCTTAGGTTAGGTTAAATGTTAGGTTAAAAGTTGATAGGTTTGGGACGAGACGCCACAGGCTATGTGCGGTTGAATTTTGGTACGTTTGGAACTAAGTCAGAAGTTTCATTAAAGTAAATTAATTACATGAAAGAAACAAACAATTCTTTTAGACTGAAAATTATAGTCAAAAAATGGTCAAATATTTTCACTGCCTCATTACCCTAAGGTTTTTTAAATTCTGGACCCCAAAAATCGAATCGTACCGAAAAACATTAGATTAGTTAATTTAGTCAAAAAAATCCTTTACCGAGAGAAATATGTTGAAAAAAAAATACAAAAATGATCAAAAAAACGGCCGTTACTCATTTTCCGGCCACTTTGAGACCTCGAACTTTTGGTTCAGCGGATCATAAAACGTAAATCTCGCTAATACTTGCAACGAAAATGCTTCATAGACAGAGGTCTACATGCCGGGGATGAGTTATTTCTTGAAATGTCTGTATAGGTCCCATTTTATGCTCGCCATATTAATTAAAAAAAAAAACTCGAAAACGGTCAGTTCTTATTCGAAAACTCTTGAACATATGAACATTTTGAGACGTTTGAACATGGTTGAGACTTAAAAACGTTTTTTTCGCAGTGCTTATTTTTGGGCAGACCACTGTTCCGGTTGACAGGAATGTCTCATATATATTTACGATCTCAATAATTTGTTTTTCTTATCTGGCTAACATCGTGGCGTATACTGTATTTATCCTCAAGGGCAATCCACACACCCACCAGGTTCCTCGCGTGGGTGTTGGACCTCGAGTCGCTCACGTCCTCGGCGCCCATGCCCTCGCCGGTATGCGCAATCTTCGTCTCGGAAAAACTAATTTTCCCTCGCCGTGTCACATATATCACGTATCGCGGAGAGAATCGTGCTGATCGCCGATTGTTATTGGCGCATCCAAACGACACAAAGAAGACTTTACAGTGACACATTTAGAGGCAGATTACTTTTATTTTCGGGCCCTGAAATTTCATTCGGTCACAGTTAGATAGGTTAGTACCTAGCCCGAAGGCGACGATATTGGAACTCGGTGCGAATTCCTGCCGAGGAGGCAGCCAACGTATCGCGATCAGAATTTAATCAAACGGTCGAGGTATCGAGGAAAACAACGGCGCTGAATACATTCGGTAGCTTGTATGTTCAATCAGGGTCGTTAGGAATGGGGCCAATAATGTCGCCTTGATTTTTGCATAATGCCCGGCGCATTCCGATGAGTGCCGTTCGAACCCTCGAGGCTATATGTTCAATTTGCGATTGACTGGTGTGAGACATTGCCGGGGTGTATTGGCATTAAAAATGTCTCATTGTTAAGGAACGCATTTTTATAACAAGTTTTACGTTTCAGTAGGGGAACTTAAATTGAACACTATTTTCGAAAACAGACATTGTCTTGGAAATAAATATATACAGTGTGTCCCACTTAAGGTCTATCCACCCTTTAGATTTTTTATTTGTAGTCCGATTTTTATGCACTTTTTTTAGTAGATAAGTCTCACAAAAAGCATTGAATGCATGCTCTGCGCCTCCCGTGTAATAAAGGCAAGGAGTTCTTTTTTCATGCAAAAAATGAAGAAGTACCATTAGCGATTTTTTAGAAATAAATGACATCGGATTCTTACGCAGGACTGGGTCGTACCAATTTCTTATTGGGTTTGAATATAGGAAAAATGTGTTGGAAAAATTAAATTGAAAATGATATCAATTTTTTCAGATAACGATTAAAATGGCATTAAACCGTATTATTTCAATGCCGTTCTAAATTGTAAATGCCATTAAAAACGGCAAACTTGTATTTTGTAAACACTGGCGGTACTATTTGATTGTTTGATATATACATAAGTGTAGCTACATAATTTCAGCTAATACATGTAAAGTACAAATTTCAAAAGTGAATAAACTAAAATAAACACTAAGTGCATTAATTTTAATAGTAGCGTAAGCAGTAAATACTAATATTAATCTGAAAAGTAATTCTGAATCACAGAAGAAACTTTTGTTTAATGGAAAATGTTCAACAGTGTTGTAATTTAATTTCGTAAAATTATTAAGATGGAAAAATATATTGAGAAATGAGGGGTATAGATGCAAAACTCACATTATCCACTTTTTAAAATTTTTCAGGAAGAAGGAATAACTGATTTCTCACTTTTTAAGTGACTTAAGGCACTGATTTTTTTGGTATTTGTATTAGAACTTTAACTT
Organism: Aromia moschata; assembly: GCA_029963805.1. Taxonomy (NCBI): domain Eukaryota; kingdom Metazoa; phylum Arthropoda; class Insecta; order Coleoptera; family Cerambycidae; genus Aromia; species Aromia moschata. Next base: position 43,231 of record JAPWTK010001251.1, read on the forward strand.
TGCTTCTCAATTGGTGAAATAACAGCACAACAATATTTGACTCCAAGAAAGTGAATTAAAATTTGGATAATGTGGGTTTTGATACAACTTTTTGGATAACGGTAGTCTTGCTCAAAATTATTCTACATAATATTATTGTTTACATTAAAATTTATGACGTTAATCTAAGAAAAGGAACATGGTAACAAACTCAATGGTATATCAATAAAAATATTATATAATATGGTAGTTCATAATCAAAATAAAAAAGTGCACAAAATACTTAGAATACGGTTTTATTATCATCATTGACTGATGAAGGGAAATATTTTTATAATGAACCTAAAATTGCAAAGTACAAAAAATGTTGACAGTAAAAAGTTCTAACATTCTCACGTTCTCCTTAGGAGAATGTGAGTTTTGAAACAATTTACAGATTCCACAATTTAAAATAAATACGAAAATGTGAGTTTTATACCACTTTTAAGATTTAAAGATGGTGTAGTTCAACACTACGAACAAGATAGCGCCACTAACTCAATTTCGAAAAAATTATGGATAATGTGAGTTTTGCATCTGTACCCTTCAAATTAAATAAACTAAACATTTGGGCATTTAACTCCTTTTCCACATTTTGGCCTAAAAACATATTTTTACTCATTGCAGCCATATACTCACCTATTTAATTAATACCACATCCACGTATTGGAGCGGAAGTAGGTATACCATATATACTTTATATTGATACATTACCAAATCCTAAGAAGTTACCAATGCAAAGGAAACGAGAATTAAACTTTAAATTCTAATACTTGCTACGGCAAAAAATTGTTTTGCCCAATAGTAATATTGAAAAATAAACAAATATTCTGTTATGGCTGAAGTAACATATGTAATATTAATATTTAAGGCATGTAGCCTTAAATATTTAATATTATAAATTAGAAAAAATTAACTCTAATAAATGTAAATCAAATAATTTACAAGTATAGCACTTTAGGAGCTGTTTTCTCTCTAGATCTAGATAATGATATTAAAATGGCCGTCGCGCTTTCAAATGAAAATGTGGTGGCAATTATATAAACTAATGGTTTTCAACACGTATGTCAAGAAAACTACGACGGCATGCGGCAATGTGTTATGGAAATGCTGCCTCTTCATAACCAGACTTCGGATAAAGGTGGTTTTAACCTTGAACAGCTCTTATGAATGGATTGCTTCATTCATAATTTCCGAGTGGCGCATGCGCAGTTGGTCCTAGGAACAGTTACTGTTCATGAGATATTTTCATTGGTATAATAGACAAAGACTAAGTATTAGCGGCGAATTACAAGGTGCCTTTTTTTGTTAGATAATTATTAGTTAAACGAAAATTGCATTTTATTCAAATATATTAAGGTTTTTTAACATAAACGAGTTATTTTAACCACATATACTCAAATATACTAACATTTTGTCACAAATAAAACATAAGGTTTACATCCGATGAACAGATATTCATGTTTACTTGACAGCCGTTGAAGGTTTGTCCTAAGTCTGTTTATTACACTATTATCATTCATTTCGTAGATGCACAGTACAAATACTAAATAAATTTTAAGTAGAATTATTTTTGAGGCTACAAACCCCTAAACTCAACGCTTCAAATGCGATTTAAAGTTCAATAGTTTTTTTCTCTTTTTAAAAAATCATTTGGGCATTTGGGACTTAATAGGTTAAATAACAAATAAACCCTTTTTGACAATCCGAACAAACTGATGGTCCCAACAATTATTTGCAATATTTAGTTCGGATTGTCGAGGTTGTACTGTATTTTTTTTTTGAGAGCGTTGAATGCAAATATGTTATTAGTTTAACCCCATTACGCCAAAGTTCATCTTTTAACCTCAAAATATGCCAAAAAACACAAAACGAACTAACGACTAAATAATGGCAACTGAAATATGTAGAAAATAGACGAGCAATCACGAGCAAACGATCTACGTCGAAAAATTGCAAATTTCAATAATAGAAGGGATAACTCAAGGAGGTTGAAAACATCATAGGTGTAAGTAATTCCTACATAAAAATAGTAGTAAAAATGAGACCAACTGTATTGTTTAATATTAGTAAAACATTTGAAATAATAAAGAGCAGTCTACTTACAGACAATATGACCCAACAATCTTTGAACTTAGGCGAAAGAGAAAAGAGGCGAAAGGGATCCACAGATCTTTCGAAGGTAAAGAATTAAAGACAATATGAATAATTTGTGAGACATAGTAAACACGAACTTAGTGACGAAACCTTATCATCACTAGTTTCTCCTTTAGATGAGAAAAATCGGTAAAAATATACATAATCGGACAGAAATTTCATAGCATGCACGTTTTTTTGTAGTGGGCGGGAAAATCGGTAACCAAGAAACCCTAAAATTGTATAACCCTTTATGGAAATATCTGCGGAGAGACGTATTCAGACTCTATAACCCCATAAACTCAAAACCAATTCCCCGGGGGTTTATAGATCTGACCACTAATAACCACGTATGTTGAAGATTGGTGGGCAAATGGATTCCTATAACTCCAGCAGACTCCCATACCCCTACAACTCCACAACTCTATAACCACAACACCTCATAATCTATTAACCCGAGGTCTACGAGTACCTAAGTAGAATGTACAAAACTCTTGAGGAAACATGGATTTTATACATCAGACGTCCAGAATCATACAAACCCAGCCATCCTATATCCCCAAATCCCCGTAACCCCATAACCGTAAGCAAACTTATATAATCTTATATATCAGTCTTCTTTATTCGTCTATACTCTCAGGGTTATGTGGTTATAGAAATTTGCTTACTCTGGATTATGAGATTATAGGGTGATATAAGCCAGCTGCGACTGATTGAAGTCTGATATATAAAAATCCATGTTTTTCACAGTTTTGTCATTTACTTGCAACCCCGGGTTATAGGGTTATGAAGTGTGGTTATGTGATTGCTGTATTATGGTAATTTGAGTTTAAGGTCATTTGGTCATTAATCTTTAAGTTACGTAGCTCACACCTCTGGCTCAACCGTCTTTTTTCTAAGCAATTTTCCTACAGATTTCGGTCGTTAGTACCTATTATTGTACGCTAGGGTTATCAACGCTGTTTTGACAATTTTGAGGTGTTTTTTTGAGGTCAGGGATCTGATGAGGTGAAACGGCCAACAGGAATTAACGACCTCAAAAGCATCTGAATATTTTTGTAGCGATTTTTGAGGCATTTGGGAATGCTTTTTCTCTTGGTCAAAGAACGGATTATGGCGTGATGGGGTTAAACATTGGATTCGAATTCAGCGAACCTAAAAACATTAATAATTCATAATTTCTGTGGATCGATTACTGAACCGAACTAGTTAAAAGATAGTATTGCTGATAAAAATAACACATTAAAATACCGATCTTCGCTGGTGTTGCCCATTTTGACCTTTATATTATCATCACAAGTTGATTAGTGTTTGAACTACTCGATTACATTTAATTTGTTTGAGAGTACCATTTTTTTTAATTCGTGGACAGTCCGTGTGTCCCTTTATGAATGATTTGATTTAATGTATAATTTAGATTTTAATAAAGTTATAAAGCTCTCAAGTTGAACGTTAATTTGGGATCGGGATAAAGCGGCTCCCCGCGCACATCCAGAGACTATCATTTATTCCTCCACGTAAAATTAGCAAAGGGGCCGGGACCATTCGGAGAGAAGACTGACCCTTTTGAAAATTATGCCGAAATTTAATTATACTTTAATAAGGAGTCAGCATGTCCCGCGTTTGATAAATGATTGCATTTAACTAATTGCCAGTTATCAGATTACACCTTCGTAGGCGTCGTGGTCGTTAGAAGCGGTGCCGTGTAGTGTGTCGGGAGTTTTTGCCGGGATCGGGGCGATATATATATATATCGTATATTTCCTAGGCGAGATGGGCAAAAACCCTCGCAACACCGCCCAAATTCAATACAGTAAAGTGCTCCTGGTGGCGGCGAGTAGCGGCTTAACAATGATTCCGACTCGCAACTGTGAGACGTCTATAGCTCCACTCCGCGTCTCACTCGGATAGGTATTGTTCGGGCTAATCTTAATTGATGCCCTACCGCTATCCATCATAACGAGAGATGAAGCCGAAACAGCTGACAGGCGTCGCGAGGCATAAAGGAAAACGCGGAATTTAATACACTGAGAAAAATGAAAGTAAGGTCACAGATATGCGTTACGTGTTATTGTGCCAGAGACCTTGCTGCGTGTTATATTTTATGATGGTGGATATTTCTTGTGGGTGCCGACGAATAATTTCTATTTAGTCGTCTTTAAAGAAGTCAAAACCTTCGGTTGAAATTCGGTCCTGTTTCAATTTTGTGTTATTTGTGTTTTGCATGGTAAATTCATAGTATATCCTCGAAAACTATCCCGCGACTGTAAAATATCTCCCACCTGTACTTTAGGAAATTTTATTAAACATGGTGGATTTTTTGTCGGTAATAAATCGGTTAGGGGGAGAGAGAGGTACATTGATACACGAGGCGCATTGATACGCATTTAAAATTTCGCGGCAGAAGAAGTCCATTTGTTTCAACCTATTACCTCAAAGATGGCACTAGTGTGGGCTACTTGTCATAAAAATTTAGTAACGGAAAAACGAGTAAGAGTAAAGTTACATGTGTTTAGTTTATTTTGGCGCGAGAAAGCAATTTTTAATGCCTTTTTACATGTGTGTGTTTTTACCAACGTGGTAGCAATAGAGTGCTGCTTGTCTCACCATTCCTAAACGTAAGTATTATTTAAACATTGTTTGCAACCAAGTGTATGCACTTGTTAAATATGGCACTAGTGATTATTAGTCAGAGTGCATTTGGGGTACATTGATACATATGTATGAGAGGTACATTGATGCAGTGTATCAATGTGCCTCTACTGTGTATCAATGTACCTCTGCAATGTACAAATGTACTATTTTATTCGTATAAACAAGATTCAGTAAGTTATACGAGGACATGTTACTTGTTTCAGGTTAATGAAAATGGTACGTACTTATCACAAAGAGCATTCATTGACGAAGGAGCTATAAAGACTGCAATAACCGATGTTATTAAAAATCACAAATCAATAAGAGTTTCAGCTGCTGATCATGGTTTAAAACCCTCTACACTTCAACATAGAATTGAAAAGTATAGAAAAAATCATAAAAACGAGAATCCGGAGGTTTCAGATGAATCTGGGCACGAAGAAGCTGCGGGTGGAAACCAAATCAGAATATATCACTCTAAATATACAAGGTATTAGAAACAACTAGGCAAGAGAAAGGCTCGTATTTACACCACAACACCAGAAAAAGCACGATTAGAGGACATCGCCAAGAAAACAAATATGATAAAAATAAGCAAGTAACCAAGAAGGTGAAATTTAATATTAAAGAAACGGTCCGAAATGTTCCAAGTTCATCCGAAAGTGACAGTGAAGTGGAAATGAGCTTATCTGATTCAATTGACGATGTCAGTGATGAAGAACTACCATTGTTGTGTGATGATGAATTAAATGTAGACGATTTTGTTGTCGTCAAGTTTTTAACAAGGAAAACAGCCGTACACTTTGTTGGACAAATTGTCACGATTTATAATGACCATGAAATAGAGGTCAATTTTTTACGGAAAAGAAAAACTGGCATAAGACTTTTGTTTTTCCTAACGTTCAGGACATCAGTTTAGTGCTTCGAGGAGATGTCGTATTCAAACTGCCCAAATCCATTGCTGCTGGTGGTACACTTCACCAAAATAGATCTTTTTATTTTCCAACAGTTCCTAATCTTATAATTCAGTAAATATTGAACTACAATATTACTTTTTTCTCTAGTGTATTGTATGTGTATCAATGTTCCCCAGCACTCTATCAATTTACCCCACCAGAGAGGTAGTTTGATGCAAATGTAGACATTAAAAAAAGTCGCTAAAACTCCAAACTTGTTTTTAATTTTCCTATAAATAGAGTATCATATGAAAGACAAATACATGACATGTAAGCCTAAAATAAGAAGATGGCGACAAGTATTTTGTCTTGCACAAAATCATAATCACGACAAAAATTGTATCATTGTGCCTCCCTCTCCCCTAATTCCCGATGGAATAAAAACATGTTTTAGAAAAAAAGTATTCTCATTTTTCTGTAGATTAAGATTGTCTATAGAGAAGCAGTGTTTTCTATATTTAAAAATGTAAAGCGTGCCATCAAATGACCTTGAAAACTTTGTCAAAATCAAAAAGTCATTTGTTTCCCCTCTAAAATCAAACAACTTTTATTCGAAATATTTTTTTAAAAAACGAGATATACGGTTGTCTAAAGTTAAATGACGCACCCGGTATAATAAAAATTTACATTAATGTCACTAAGTTCGAATATACTACGAATGGAAGGGTAAGAGGTAATTTAAGTTAGCAGTGCTTTCAAAAACCTACAAAAAGAGCGCATGAAGGTGAATATGAATGAATAGTTGCAAAAATCTGAATAATAAATCCAATTTTCTCATAATAAATGACTAAAAATGAATAAACCGCTCGTAGGTGCTTGAAGCTCCAAACTTTTATTAGTTTTACGAGATCTTTTTCATTGTTTTAATTGAATATTTCAGCGATTTGACAACTCCCAATTAAAATTAGTCTTTAAATCAGTAATTTTTAAATCTTTCTTTTTTCTCTCCTATACTTTTTCTATGGTCTCATTGTGTAACATATTCCTCTCTAAAATTGGTTGAGCCATAGTAAAAGTTTCCAGATTCATAACTGCATTCTCCACTGTAACTAAACAAGTCAGTACAAATAACCGCTGAAAATACCTATGCTGGTAAAGAGACAAAATGTGTAACAATAAATTAATAATAAAAAAAAATTTAAAACAAGCTTTTATTTAAATGCTCTAAAAAGAAGAAAAAATAAATTTAAATTTAATCAAACCAATCAATTTATTACATTACACAATTTATATGATATAAAAGCTTTGTCACGAGATTAACTTGTGTAGATGTATTTACCTATTTTATAAAATACATACTTTTTTTCTTAGATTTTCTTATGTCAAGATCAAGTTACATAATTATTAAATTCTTGTTTATCTACACAAGTAAATCTCGTGACAAGCTTTTGTATCATATAAATTGTGTAATGTAATAAATTAATGGGTTTGATTCAATTTTAAGTTTATTTTCTTCTTTTAGAGCATTTAAATAAACTTTTGTTTTTCATTTTTTTATTATTAATTTATTTTTTATTTTTTAGTTATCGTCGTGTTTTTGTATCTAAATGTTTCTCAACCTGTTCATACTATCCCTAACCTATACCAAGTTACAAATCTTTAAAGTTGGTATGGTGGCCATCTTGTTTTTCGCCATTTTTAATTTTTTCACCACCGCTAGAATTTACCTAGGGTATAGGTTGATATTAGTTAAGACACGATCCCACTAAGTCTTACTGTTTAGCTGGGCAGTAGTACACCATCTCCTCGAAGGGTTGGAACGCAGACGTCAGTTTAGTCGTATTCTTCTTAGCAAACCCTTTCATTTGATACACACATTATGGGAGTGCTTCAAAATAACTAGTCCGTCATCTTGGGCGGTCCGCCATATTGGATTTAGAGTGGTCGTTTTATTATTTTTTTCGTATTCTTCTCAGCAAACCCTTTCATTTGATACCTATATGATGGGGGTACACAAAAAATAACTAGTCCGCCATCTTGGACGGTCCGCTATATTGGATTTAGAGTAGTCATTTTATTATTTTTTTCGTATTCTTCTCAGCAAATCCTTTCATTTGATACACATATCATGGGAGTGCGCAAAAAATAACTAGTCCGCCATCTTGGGCGGTCCGCCATATTGAATTTAGAGTAAATTCATTTTATTTTCTTATTTCTTCTCAGCAAACCCTTTCATTTGATACCCATATCATGAGAGTGCGCAAAAATAACTATTCCGCCATCTTAGACCGTCCGCCATTTTGAATTTAGAATGACATAACTTAGTTAACCATGCATTGTCATCCAAACTAAACGTGTATGCAAAATTCCATCTCAATCGGTTGAGGATAACTACTTTAAAATTCAGTTGCAAGATTTGACCCGAACATACATACAAACAAACAAACAAACATACATTGTAAGTTGAATAAAAGCTTGTAAAAAAGGAAAAAAATTGACTACTGACTGTCTATAAACAAATGACCCAAATCACAGGCTACAAATTTGCAAAGGCAGCAAAAATGTGGTTAACACAACATGCTTTAGTGATGAAGTAATTTTATACTTTAAGTAATTAACAGTATAAAAACTGGTACGTATTTTGTATAAACGTTGTACAAACGTTGTATTCATATAACAAGTATGGAATTTTTTCGAGGGTTTCTCGATGTAAATACAGGTTGTGGACTTCATGAAAAAAGCAAGCATCATATAAAAAATCGTAAGGCGAAGTTCCATGTTGGCCATTTTGGTATGATTTCATTTTTGTAATCAGTGTCTGTCCCCATTCATTGCATATACTTAGTAATCTACTTTTTTGGGCATTCTTAAAAAAACTGTGCCAAGAAAGGACGTACAACATTCAAGGCACGTCATAATTTTTCTTGTCAAAAACAGTTGACATACAATTGGCTGAAGGGTAAGCAAGATGAGTAACTGTGGACTGTGACAGTATGAATGTTTTAGTGCGCATTTTGACATCACAACGAGCGGTGTGCATGCAATTGTAATATTATCTCAATAAATGTGGCAAATAAGTACCTATATTAAAATATTATATATATCATATATACAATATAGCGGATTATTACAGTGGTGTCTATAATAAGCGAACTATTGGCAAGTGAAAACTGTAAGCTCATTGTAAGCCCAACATTTATAGCTGGGCAAGACGCATTTTTTCTCCGTGTAAGACTGCGCGGCAGTTCACCGGCGCGGAGCCTCTTCAGAGCCTCCTCCGTGAATAGGGCCCTGGATGATGTGAGGAAGGTAACAATGTAATATGCCATTAGCAGGGAATCTGAATTGGCTTTGTTGCGGCGACGATTTGCGAGGGGCGGCGAGCATCCGTGTTACGTGCCTCCCCTCGGGGAGCTCCACGGCCTCCTGCGATCGCTCACACCGGCGGCGGCGGCTGCTCCATCCTACACACGCGAGCATCCACAATGCCAAAGGTTCTCACTTTTCCATTTTAAGTTTATTTATTCTATGCACTTATTTCTACGCCGCGAGGAAGGTTCGAAACGGAGGGGTTTTAATAAGGGGTATAGAAGCAAATGGTACGGATTTGGAACTGATATAGACGATTCTGGATCTGATTTGGAACTGAATTGGTTTATACTTTATTTATTCTCTTAAAATCTGTCCGAGTTTGAAATCTAGTAGGTGTAAGACCCATCGATTACTTTTAGAACCGAATAATAAAACAGCCGACTTGGTTGGGTTAATTAGCAGGCAATGCTTTTGAGATATAGCCACTAAGTTGTTGACGTCATCATTTATCACCTGTAGAACGTTCATTATTTTTGAATGAGAAATATAACTGTGTTTCATCGGCATAGCAGTGAGAAGAACAGAATTTTGTGCTGTCTTTCAAAAAGGATGTGTATATGGAAAAAAGAAGAGGACCTAAAACCGATCCTTGTGGGACACCACATTGTATATTCAAAGGATCAGACATAATGTTACCGATTTTAACTATTTGCTGGCAATCTCGGAGATAATTGGAAAATAATGTGCTAGCACTATGTCCCACTCCTATGAAATGTAAAATTCCCAGCAAAAGATCATAATTAATAGTATCAAATGCTTTTGTGTAATCAAGTAACACCAATATGGTAGACTTGCCTGCATCAGTAGTAGTTAATATATCATGACTCACCTTTAAAAGAGCAGTAGTACATCCAAAATTTTTTCTAAATCCAGATTGTGTCTCTGGCAGTATTTTGAAAGCATTTAAATGATTTACTAATTGATTTTCAATTATTTTTTCGAAAATTACACTCAATACACTTATGGGGCGAAGGTCTTTTAGTTCTTCCAGTGCTGCTTTTTTACGTAAGGGAGTAACTTAAGATAGTTTCCATGAAGAAGGAAATTTATTTTGTAATATACAGGAGTTAATAATGTGTGTGATATATTGGATAATGAAAGGGCAACTGTAGAGTAATAAATTAACATTAAGACCATCAGCACCTGTTGCATTGGATTTAATGGATTGCAGTACATTTTTTACTTCCTCATTGGTAGTTAGCACGAACTCAAAATTATTTACTTCGTCTTTTACACTATTCGTGTAAAAGTGCAAGAGCTCAGCATCAGGAGTATTATTAATATTATAACTAGTAAAATAATTATTTACCGTATTAATATCTGATGTGATCTTATGCAATCTCGGAAAACAAACATTTGGGTCTCTGGAGGAAACACAGGTCAAGTTGAGGTTAAGAAAGGAATCTTCCAAGGTGATTCACTCTCGCCGGTTTGGTTCTGTTTGGCACTCAATCCATTATCTACACTACTCAATAAACAACACAGCTAGGTACAAGATCAATATGAGAAGCAGAGCAATACTCACTCACCTGCTCTACATGGACGTTCTGAAACTATTCAGTGGGTCCAAGGCAAATCTTCAGGCCCTCATTGGAACTACTAGGACCTTCAGCGACGATATCAAAATATTTGGCCTGGATAAGTGCGCCACATTGAGTATTGTGAAGGGACCACCGCATAACAATCCAGAGGTATTTGTGGTAATTCCAAGAGAAATACAAGAGCCGCGTGACAAAGTTGCTGAATACGCTTTTATCTGGAGGCAATCTTATCAAAGCCATAAACTCGTGGGCTGTCCCAGTGCTGACATACTCTTTCGGAATCGCCAAGTGGTCCGTTACTGATCTTGATGAGCTCGACCGACTTACCAGGCGGCTCCTAACTAAGTTCAGGCACTTACACAATAACTCTTCCGTAATCAGACTCTACCTGCCTCGAAGACGAGGTGGGAGAGGTCTATTGGACATCAAAAATCAGTGGCTTAATCAAGAAGCTTCCTTAAGAAGAAAACTGCTAACGAACAGGGACCCGCTAATAACAGCAGTAGCAAGAGAGGACGCTGGATACACGCCTTTGAACCTCGGATGTGAACTTATCCCGGTCGACGTACCAACAGAAGAGGAGCTCCGGACACAGTGGATGGAACATGCTTTACAGGGCCGTTTTCCAAAAATGCTACAGCCAGATAACATCGACAAAGATAATTCATTAAAATGGCTTACCGACGGCTATCTGTACCCCGAAACCGAAGGCTTCTTGACTGCCATTCAGGACAGGGTTATAAAAACAAGAAACTACCAGAAGCATATCCTGAGAGACAACATCGAAGACCTATGTAGAAAATGTGGATCTGCATGCGAAACTATAGAACACATAATAGGAGGATGTCCAGCGTTAGCAGAGTCAGCATATCTCGACAGGCATAACCAATTTGCGAAGATGGTCCACCAACAACTGGCGCTCAGTTATGGCCTGTTAGCGACGGTTCCGCCATACGACAAATATGCCCCGGAAGCTGTGCTGGAATCGGAAACAGCAGTGATGTACTGGGATAGGCTAATCATCACCGACCGAACAGTGGACTTCAACCGACCAGATATTGTGCTGATCAACAAGGAACAACGAAAAGGAATCATCATAGACATCGCAGTGCCACTTACACACAACAACGGGAGAAGATCGCGAAATACGAAAATCTGTCAATCGAGCTGAAGCTCCTATGGAAACTGGAGAAGGTGGAGACGTACGCCCTAGTAATATCGGCGGAGGGCGTGATGACGACCATATTCGCCAAGAACATCGCGCCATTAGGACTGTCTTATAATATTATCAGAAATGGCCAGAAGGCAGTTGTACTACAAACTTGTTACATTGTTAGAAAGGTAGAAAGAATAATAATATGCATTTCTGCATTACACTCATTATTCTAAGTTAAGTTAATATTATATATTAACTATGCGTATTTATTTTTATATACCTACAATTACCTTATCTAATTATTGTAATTTTGACATAAGCACTGAGATGTGTAATGAAAGGGCGAAGTTCGCTCCTGTACATCCAGTACATTCGCGCTCTACCACTAAACCCGGTAATAATAAATAAATAAATAAAATCACACCACAGAAATCGGCATTCTCCCTATGAATCATACCGATTGTGTTAGAGGGTACAGACTACCAAACCCATTGTGATAAATATTTTCTACGATTCTAGTTTCAAAGTTTCTAAAAGTTCTCGATATTAACCAGAAAAAAAAATGTATCAATTGATAAGTTTTGTATAGCCACATAAAGAATGCAGCTAATGATCAAAATTATGAGAGTATACAGTAAGCGGCAACCTAATGCGTACATAGGATATTAAATAAATATTAAATGATACATTTTTATGTCATAGTTAGGCGAATTTACTACTAGCGTCTAGCTTATAGTAAATTCTATTCCATAAATTCCATAGACCAGGTCATGGGCGATTCGACCAATCAAACCGAAAAAAAAACGCGCATGCTTCTAGACAATTTTACAGCTGAGAAATAAAATGTCGTACTCGTCGTTTGGAGATGTGCTGGCGTATGTGTTTTAGTTTACCCACATACATAGAATCATTGGCAAATGACAAGATTGATTGACGATACGCACTTTTCTAATCAAGCACTAGACCAGAATAAAATATAAATGGTATTTCAAATTTTAACTCAAACAGCCTTAAGGACAAACCGGATGCCTTTCATACGCCTGCGCTAGCGATTGGATTGCGATTGGTTCTCACCTCATGTGAGAACAAAGACGTTAACATCTACTGAACAAAGAAGTTAAATTATCAATTGCCCTTTATTCGGCTATGTACGCATTAGGGTGCCGCTTGCTGTATAGATAAAATAGTGATAGTTAATAATAGATTCAATTATTATTTTTTGTGTTCCTCAAATCCTGTTTGTAAATTGTGTGATTAATGTCATACATTCCTTTCTCAAATCCGCTCAATCAAAGTCTAAAACACATTACTGTGACGCTACGCACAATCATTAATCACACAATTTACAAACAGGATTTGAGTAACATAAAAAGAATAATAAAGTAATCCATTATTAACTATCACTATTTTATCTATTTTATATACACGGTGGAGACTTTATCTGGAATATATTCGCTAGCGGGGTGGTGAATGATTTTTCAAAAAATTCCCGAGACACGTCAACTTTTAAATGTATTTACCTACATTTTGCAAGTAATATGAAAAATATAGCCCTTCAGGGGGCGGAAACCACCCTCGACATGATTTTTTCAAGTGCAACCCTATGGCTTGTGACCCCTCATTGTAAAGCTGGTGGCAAGAGGAATCCAACGCACTGATCAAATTTTAATTTTTAATATGTTTGTAGGGTTGCATACAATTAAAACAATTTAAAAATTAAATTTATTTTCAACGTAACAATTGTTCAAAATGTGCACCATTCACTTGTTGGAAGCATCCCAGTCTGTGGTAGGTTTCGTCCCTTACATTATGCAACATTTGCGGTGTTATTTTTCCGATTTCCTCTCTTATCCTTTCCTGCAGATCTGCTATGTTGTTGGGTTTCTAAATGTAAACCCTACTTTTAAGATGTCCCCACAAAAAGAAATCCAGTGGTGTAAGATCTGGAGATCTTGCTGGTCACTGAATATTACCTCGCCTCCCAATCCACCTACCGGGAAAAATTCTATCCAGATACTGACGAACAATGGCAGCATAGTGTGGGTGGGGCCCCATCTTGCTGAAACCATAACCTCTCGTCGGTCAAGTTAGGGTTTAAGGGGTTTGGAAATAAATGACATAGCACTGGCATTAGTTAATGCTGTAAATAATAATGAGTAAACGCAAGTATCTTGCTCCATTAAGAATGTCATCAAAGAAAAATGGTCCTGCAATTCTATCTTGTATTATTCCAGCCCACACATTAGTTTTCTGTGGGCGCTGAGTATGAAGTTCCCTCATCCAATGGGGGTTGTCTTCAGCCCAGTAACGACAATTTTGGCAATTTACGTGCCCATTTAATGTAAAAGTAGCCTCGTCTGAGAAAATTATCCACTCCAAGGATAACTGGTTTTGATCAATACAAGTCATCAATAAATCGCAAAATTCCAACCGTCGATCTGGATCATCTTCAAGTAGCTCTTGAATAGCTTGCATTTTATATGGGCGTTTTTTCTCATATTTAAGTATTTTAAAACTGTTTTGTGATTAAGATTACTATCACGGGCCAGTTGACGGGCTGGAGTGATTGGATTTTCTTCTAGAGCAAGCAACAAATTCAACTTCGTGTCGTCATCAACAACAGCCTGCTTCTTACTCGGTACTTTCCTGACATGACCCATCTCTCGATATTGTGCCTCAATTTTACTAATGGTACCTTGATTTAGTGGTGGCAAGTCAGGATGCGTTTCTCGAAACAAGCGAACAACTTCGCATTGAGTTCGCGCCCTATCACCATATCCAATCATCTAAAAATTTAGATTTTTAGTGATTCAGTTAAATAAGACATTTTCACCAATTTGAAATAACACTTCGTTTCAAACTCTGAATACAGCATACAAACTAAATTACTCTTTGCGGTCGTGTAAAAACACTAGCAAAAAATAACAAAATATCAGTTGTGGCAAAAAAAATTTGCTTGGAATTTTTTGTGGGGACATATGAAAAGTAAGGTTTATATTCCAAAACTAAACAACACACATTTTGAGTACGAAATTGTTGCGTTAAAAATAAATTAAACTATAAAATTACGTTTTAATTGTATGCAACCCTACAAACATACTAAAAATTAAAATTTGATCAGTGCGTTGGATTCCTCTTTCCACCAGCTTTACAATGAGGGGTCACAAGCCATAGGGTTGCATTTGAAAAAAATCATGTCGAGGGTGGTTTCAGCCGCCCCTGAAGGGCTATATTTTTCACATTACTTGCAAAATGTAGGTAAATACATTTAAAAGTTGACGTGTCTCGGGAATTTTTTTTAAAAATCATTCACCACCCCGCTAGCGAATATATTCCAGTTAAAGTCTCCACCGTGTATTCTCATACATACATATATACAAAATAATGTACAATATGTATTTACACTCGAACCCCTCTTATTTCACCTTCGCTTAATTCACATCCTCTCTTATTTCACCACGTTTCCCCCTAGTATTTCACGAAACCGTCCCGCTTAAGTCGCCACCTGTAAAAGTTTTAGGAACTACGTTTGGAAATTGGATTCTCGCATGAATATGTACAATTTTTATTGAAAAAAATTATTGTGTAATACATTTATTGATTTAAAATAGGTTAAAAATGTTTAATCTTTAAAATATTCACTCAAGTGGAAAATTGAACTTTGTCACGCCCAACTTTGATACATACATTGATTTTTCGTTCAGTTGGCTCATTTTTCGTTATAACAAGTGCTGTGGTATATCTCTAAATATTTCTTTTTTGCAGTTAAAACACAAAAAAGTTGAGGTTATGGTCGCGACTTAAGAGAGGCAAAATTTCGCGACTTAAGCGAGGTAATGATGCACGGATTTGGCGACTTAAGAGGGGTTCGAGTGTATATGTAGGTTAATAACGTTCCAAACTAATATCACCTCCTATAGGGGCCGGCTAGCTTATATATTCCACTATTCCGTTTCTTGGAGTCCGACACGGTCAAACTTCCAGATCCTTCTGGACTGCTCTCTGCGCGTCAAGAGCATTCGACTGAATTTTAGACGATTTTAGCCACACTTCTGACGTACACAGGGATATATGATATTTCTCTCTCCTCAAAGACTTATAGTTTCAAATTGTATCATATCCCGATCCGTAAAGAACACCCCACTGTCTTCTCGTTGGGTGATCTGTTGGTCTTACAGCTCCACATCCTTGTCTCAATTCTAGTGAACCGGAAAATGAGTTATATCATGGCTCTTTCTTACCCTCCAATCTATGTCGTTTATGTCTCTAGTTGTCTTTAAAATTGCTAAGATAATTTGTGGTATGGCAACTGCTTGGTTACGAAATTAAAAAGTGATCTGTTCTTCCCGTGTCGTGTTATCATAATTTGAAGCATTTTTCCTCATTTACCTGTATTACTTGTAAAATTCCTCTAACGGATAAAATAGCTTCGTGAACATAGGAGCCATGCCCCAGATTAAACAGATTTGGTGTTACACTTAAAGCTTGACAGAAATAAGCAGGAGCTTGAACAGATTCCGTACTTTTTCTTGCGTTACACCACATCGAGCTTTCTGGCTCAAGAGCAACAAGTATGCATTTTTCAAAAGAGTGTTTGTTGTCTGGTAGATTGGTTGGTATCTCACTCGAAAACTTTCTGATTCGGTATAATCCGTTCTGTTTCATCCGGCCACTGACATCCTAGATATTTGTACAAGACTCGTTCATGCATTCACACTTGAACACTTTTAACACCAAAATGCTTTTTTTGTATCTCAACGCCCGTTTCGTGAACTATGTTGGCATCATCGGGAGATGATTAAAACATAAAGTTAAGTCTAATTATCCATTCTCTTTATACTAAAGTTCCCGTTGCGGTTCACTGACCCGTGGAACTTGCGGTTCGGTGAGCCGGAAATTTGTTTATTAACTAGAACAGTGGATTGTTCGACTCATAGTGTTCGGTATCGACCCGTCATTTTTATTCATGCTATTATTACATTTAACAATTTCTATACTTAATTAATCTATATATTTCATGTCTCATGTCTATTATATTTCTTATTTGTTTTAAGCCACTAACATAGTTAGGTACTCGAATATCCTATGATTATTGCCAAAAGCATGTTGGAATACACAAGATTTTTTTTCTACCATATTTTAAGTGAGCTACATATTTTTTGAAGCTAGTTAATATTGATATTTTTATTTGCTTAATATACTTTTGTTCACAGTCTTTTTGTCACAACTTATTTCATAAATAAAGTCTTCAACATTGTTGTAAATGATTGTTCACTACCAGTATTATTCGAAATTACGCAAATTATATTGCTTAGTAATCCTATAGATAAAACATTTTAAATCTAAATGTTTTAAAATCTAAAAATCAATACTGAGGAAGGAATATTCTAATACTAGCAAGTAAATAAGGCGCCACTTTCCGGGAAAGAGAAAAGATCCCTAAAATAACAGTAAGCAGATTTTTCCCAGAGATAAATTTTTCCTGAAACAATTTGCAAAGTCAAGACGTGTTAATTCAACGAGATTCGCAAGTAATAAATTGGTCGATAAAAGGTTTTTACCTAGGCTTTTTTACAAGAAAACTCCATTAAACGGAGCACGTAGAAGTAATGAAAGCATCCCATTTCCGGTATCGGGGGTCGCCCCGTGAGGCGCCCAACGAGGCGCGGCCTTCCTCATTGTCACGCAAAGACACTAAAGACCCTTTGATTGAAAAACCTTTTTTAAAACGCCACCTTTCCTATCGAAAATAATTGCTTCCCGATAAAAAAACGCTCTACATTTGATACCTTTAAGTAACACTCTAAACAAGACGTCGGGTTCGTGAGGTTTTATTTCATTTTTAAAAGGGGTGGCTAATTGCTTCGACGAAAATAAGAAATTGTGTACACAATGTGTTGATTACTAATCGTCGAATTGATGGGGAAGTTTTGCCAGATGGCCCTTTTTGTTTTGTTTCGTTTCTTCGCTACTATAAATCAGCCGATGGGAGTAAGGCATCGAGTCAAGTAATTAAAAGGGAGTTTGTCGGTAAATAAGGGAATCGATTAAGTAAGGGAGAAGGGATGGAAGTTAGATTTTTTTTTCAATAACTTCGTTAAAGTTTTTTTTTTATTTGATTAAAGTTATTTCTGTTGTTATTAAAGCAGAAAAACGACAAAGTCTGATATTATTGGTATTATTACCATTAGTATTCTTACATTAGTAATCATTAGACTCCGAAAACACTGTCCGAAAACATTGTGCTACAACCCAGGGTCAGACTCGTAATCTGTCATGTAATTGACGGAAAGACATATGAGAGACCAAAAAGACAGGAGTAAAAATGTATTAATAATGTATACATACACCTATCGCTTGTGCCCTTCAGAAACACCGACTGTCTTCAGTGCTTAAGCGTACGTTGCCACAACCAGTAGTTTTTCTGCATTTCTTCTCGATAAACATGAGCGATTTGGCCTGTACATATGGTTGTAGAAGGAACATGATCGTTCCGCATCTACTGAAGTTAAAGATGCAAATTCAAAATAGTTCACATGGACAGAAAACGACACACCACTCACATTATTTTCACGAATTTCGCACAGTTGTTTGTTGTCACTAACATCAGTACATTATTATTGGTTACATCTACAGAGGACAATGCACCCGTTTAGTAGCTATAAATATCGGTGGCAATATATCTGAAAATGCTTACGCTGAGAGCGTTCGGCAAGTATCGAGGGCCATTCATATCTTACAGCAGTCCATAACTCTCAGCACTGGTCAGTTGCACTTTGAATATGGATTTCTTAACATCTACCCAAATATATTCTATTGGATTCTTAACTGGCGATTGAGCTGACTAATTCGAAACCTGAACCCCATGAGCAGGCACCTAGGCCTTCGCTACTTTACTAGTACGCTTCTGGTAATTATCTTGCATAAAAAACTACTTTATTGCACATTTGTTCATTTGCATAAGGCAGCATAACATTATTAAGGATATTAACATAAATTTTGGCATCCATTGTTTGTGGTATTAGAAACAGAGACATCGAGATAGGAGAGACAATCTCAAACTATAAGCCTTGCCCCTCCTCGTTTGGAGGGTCTATAGTCCTTTTACATTTATAAGACTAATAATATTATTATCACAAGAGAACGCCACACGTAGTCTCAAAGATAAAGACTGGCAAACAAAGGAGGGGCAAAGCTTATGGGTTATGGTCAATGAGCGCCAACATTTATGTCAATATTCTTAATAATGCTATGGTGCCTGATGCTGGAATCAGAAATGTGCAATAAATTGTGAATGTATGCAAGTTAATGATCAGAAACATGTTAGTAATTTAGAAAAGACCTAGGTATCTACTCATGCGGTTCAGGTTTGTGAGATTAGGCATCTCAATCGTCACTCCAGAATCCAATAAAATATTTCTGGTTAGATTTTAACGAAGCTATACTCAAAGCACAACCGACCACTGTTGAGATTTATGGCGTGCTGAAAGATATGAATGGGCGTCGGCTACCTGTTGAACGCTCTCAGCATATAATGCCTGCTGAGAACAATAGTGGCGAAACTTAAAAAGAGGCGATTTTGAGTTAAGCTCACCAAAGGACTTCAAAATGAGTCCTCTTTCATGTGTAATAAGGTTAAAGATCATTTCACTTCTTTCCTGCTGATAGCGGTGATACGCCTTGACGGTTGAGGAGAAATGGTCGCAACGATGTGTGCAATAGAGACGAAACTCAGTTTGTCCTGACACTGTCCTGTCAATTTGTCCTTTTTTTTTTTAGAATGTAACACAAAGAATAATAATTATCTAGGTAATATGTAAGGTTTTACATGTTACTCCACCTTTTAAGACAATCCGTTGTGTTATGTTGGATCTAAGATTTTATCTTGTGAAGTGGATAGCCACTAAAAAAGCTGAATGGTTACCTACTTTTAGAATTTTTTTAGGAAAAAGAGGTGATTTAGTAACAAAAACAAAAATAAACAAGATGTAAAAGTTAGGGTTTTTGTGAAAAAATTTAATATTTTAAGGACAAAAATGTTAATACTGTTCTTCATAAATATTGTATTTGTCCCATTCATACATTGTAGAGCTGCTCTAACAGAGCTTATTATACTTAAGTGTTCACGATTTTGATTACATTGATTCCTACATTTTGACAAGTTAGGATTGAGGCGAAAAAATTCTACTTGAAGTAAAAAGATTTTATGTCATTTCAGTTCCTGTGAAAAAAAAAGAAACAATGTGAGACTGCTTAAAAGCAGGTAATAAATAACCTGTCTTTAAAAGGTTTAAAAATCGGTAGCCAAGTTCAATATTAATTCATTTTGTTGTATTTCTTTTATTTTCAATGAAACAGTTTATGTTGGTCTGTTATTGTGTATTTAAGTCACACCAAACCCTTAAAAAATGATCTAAACATACAATAGTGGCGAAACTCTGAAAAAAATTGAAAAAACGGAATTTTGTAATTGAAAACTGTACTACTAGTTACATCACGAAGGAAATGAAGCACACATTAAAAAGAAAAAGTCAAAAATGTGTATCTAATGAACCGTAATAGGAGTTTAAAGTTTTGGCAAAACTTGAAACGCGAATATCTCAGAACGACTTTTCTTGAGTTTCGCCACTATTGTTCTCAGCAGGCAAGTCTACCATATGGTAGACTCAATGCCGGACTGATGTGCTGCTGTAATCGCTATAAAATATTCAAAAAGCTATTTTTTATGTTGTTATGAGTTCTTATGAATTGTTTACAGGCATTTTAGTGTTAAAAAAAAATGGCTGCTATTATTCTGTACATTAGTAATGTACTTCTACCGACTGTGGTTTCTTAATTCGGGTATCTGTTTTACTTCTACCGACTGTGGTTTCTTAATTCGCGATAGTAAATAAATATAAAGTAGAATTTAGCTAGCTTTGCGTAACTATTCAAAAATTCTTATTTTGAATAGTTAAATCTCTTAGATTTAGTACTTATAACTGAGTAAAATTGTATAAAAGCATCCCATTATTGTTTATAAGATGTACATTTATTTACTATAAACTAAACATTTATATTATTATTACTTATTTATCGACTCTTCTCATCGATATTAATAAATGTGACTTGATTTTCCGCAAACATTCTTTTTATAATTTTTCACGTACATTTTGTTTTTAAAATCACTACCCATTTAACCAATGTTATGTGACATTTCGACGAAACAAACTTCTAATTTAATTTTGCAGTATAAACAACATAAATATTGTGTTTCGCATACCTATTCCTACTAGTCATGCTTACATTATGTATTATATACGAGATCCACTCCAAAAGTATAGTGACTAATACTTACGGAAAAAAAAATCACTTAAAAGAATTTAATAACCTCCATTTTTTCATCGTGGTAGGTGTAATATAAATAAAAACGTTGGTTAAAAATTATAATGTATATACCAAGTAATAACTAATGGTGGGGGCTGTATACATTATGTATACATACACTGTGTCCATAAAGTACCTATGGAATAAATTCATTATATCCCAAATTAAAAAACATTTTGAAAAATCAGACAGGTCAGCTTTTATTTATAAAAATGCATTTTTTTATAAAGGTGATATTTGCTTCGTTTTGTTAATTTTTTTTTACAGGTTTGGATAAAGGGAAATTTTCTACATACGACAGTATAAAAAAAGTTTCATGTTGAAGAGGAACGTTTTCGAGATATATTAGGTTTCAACAAGATGGGGCATCGACCGCCACATTACTCCTTGTACAGAATTATCTCAATCAGATTTTTCCCGACAGATGGATCGATAGACGAGGAGCTGCTGAATGGCCTCCAAGATCTCTAGATTTACCCTATTAGATTATCTCTTGTGGGGGATGCTTGCAAAATTTGTAAAAAAAAGTAAGCCAAACGACATTCAAAATTTACAAGTAAGGATTGTATTGAAAATTAACAGAATTTACTCAGAACTAATAAATAAGATCAAAACGAGTTTTTTTCCACGTTTCGACCTTCTTCTTTGAACTTTCCACGTTTTGATTCACGTTCCCACATTCAGTTTGTCAAGCTGAACAATTTCACAAATTTGAATATTTATTATGATCAATGTAATTATTGTTATCATGATTTACTTTGTTTGTTTTTTCATCGTTTTGTTATTAGTGGTATTACTTTATTAAATATTATTTGGTTATATTGAATAAATTCATTATTTTCAAAATTAGAAACATTTGAAAACATCACCAGACAGGTCGATTTTTATTTTCAACCGCGAATCGTCTCTTGTAGTACGTCATCACTTCATCACAAATATATTATATTTATAATCGATAATTTTGTTAGTTTTCAATACAATTATCTCTTTTAAATATTGAATGACATTGATTGTCTTTTTACACATTTTTAGGCGATCCCCACAAGACATAATCTAACGGGTAATATCTGGAGATCCTGAAGGCATCTTTTTTCATACCGTTGTATGTAGAAAATTCCCCTTTATCCAAATCCGTTAAAATTAAATACCGGTTTTACTTAAGAAAAATGTCGATGACGTCATATTTCAAAAACGGTATCATAAAAAAGATCACATTTAACAACAAAAAATGCCTTTTTTAACTCAATAAAAAAATCCTGAGGAATTCATTCCATACTTTATGTACACAATGTAGGTAGATGCGCTTAATAATGAATGTACGAGTACATACGTACGAGGTGTGGCT
This sequence comes from Aromia moschata, assembly GCA_029963805.1. Lineage (NCBI taxonomy): Eukaryota > Metazoa > Arthropoda > Insecta > Coleoptera > Cerambycidae > Aromia > Aromia moschata. Next base: position 65,695 of record JAPWTK010001251.1, read on the forward strand.
TTAAATAACCGAACTGCTATCATAACATTTTTTATTCGTTACCAATTACAATTGGCGATCTCTACCTTTTTTCAGCTGGTTCAGAACCTCCGTTGCTTTTGCTTTAACTTTAACCACACTTTCGACGATAAAAAACTACGATTCATCACAAGTAATCGCCGTGTCTAACAGTCCTGGATCAGTGTCAATATTGTTTAGAATGTCAGCGCAAATGTTCATTCTTGATTCCTTTTGCTCAGGAATGAGCAGTTTAACAAGAAACTTGAGATTAATCCGTTACTCCATCTGAACACTTAACATTCTTTCGACGCGTCACTGGTGCGTAGACTAATTCAAACGACTGCTACAGTCAAACTGAGCCAGCCACTGGCTTGTCCAGAGCTCAGGGTGGGAAAGTATCACCAGAGACTGTTCTGTTCAAACTTGTCGCAAACACGCTCGCAGCGCGTTGGTAGCAGCGTCAGTTCGGTTATTTAATAGCCACCCTTCGTACATATCTATGCGTATCACACATACAGTACACCAAAATAGTTTTGCCCGCGAATTGCGCACAACAAACATTGTATGAGGTAGTACGAGCATACCCGAGATATATGTAAGATAACCACAGACAAACTATAATAGTACAAGATCCGACCTAAGTCGACCACCCTCATCCTTTTTCCTTATTAAATATATATTTTATACAATAAAATGTATAAATCAATACAATGTGCTAGGGTTGCCGCGCCATATCCGCGCAAGGCTATGTTTAATTAAAAATTGTTTAATGCAATTTTTGTGGTCATTATGGTCATTATTTTTCTTAAAAAAAATAGTACCATTCGAAAACCAAAGATGTACATAAAACGTCAAAGTAAGGTTATACGGGGTTGCCAGGTGTAAACAGGTGAACTGATATTAGTAAATTACCCTCATCGTTTTCCTAATCTATGAATCCCACTAATATGAAAATGTAGTTAATTTTATTGCGGATATGATGGTGTAGGGTTACCTTTGCGAAAGTGCACGAGTCTAGTGTTGCCACGATTTTGTAGGCATAGTTATCTGTAGTAGGCATCTATAAAGTATGAATAATTGAGTAAGAGATAAGGCGCGACGGAGAGCACTGCACTTATTAATGTATGTGATAGAGAAGGACACAGAAGTGTTCTGTGTTCTGGAGTAAATAATTAACAACAATCATAATAAAAAAAATGATAATAATAATAATAATAATAGCAAATCGGTAGAGGGTGATGACGAACAGTTCTACAAGAACGTATTCGCATTAGGACAGTTTATAATATTATTAGAAGTGGCCAGAAGGCAGTTGTACTATAAACGTGTCACATAGTTAGAAAGGTTTTGGGACAGGATGAATTTCTCCTCCCTCGCCTGAGTGTAATTCTTGCTGGAGGCGAGGGATGGAATATCAAGCCATCACTGTCTGCATGTTGAATGGGTGAATGTTTTCCAGCATTTAGAAGCAATTGTAAATATAAATTAATAATAATGAAATAATAGTATTTAAAAAGCGATAAAAGAGATGCAATATTTCAACCGAAAATCTGGTATATATAAATAACAAAACTAAATAAAAATATATAAACAACAACAACAATATTAATAGTAAGAAAAATAACAATAATAATAATTTTTTAGAGAACGACTTTTTTTGCATTTATGTTTTCTTTATTTTTACAGTTTAACACATGCAGAACTTCTACTAGGTATATAAGTATATAGTAAATTAAAAGTATATAAGTAACATACATACATATATTTTTATTTATAAAAATAGGGTCAATAAAAAGAAAATCATTTTTGAATACAATTAATACATTTATTGTAACACAAAAAAAAAAATATATCGAATGCGGTGTTCTCCGTCGCGCCTTATCTCTTACTCAATTATTCATACTTTAAATCGCAGGGAGGCCCTAGATTCTGGCACTTT